>JAHBCN010003090.1:0-80022 GCA_019359885.1 Listronotus oregonensis | reverse complement strand
AAAAAGGACGGGGCCCGGGGTTTGTGGGACCAAATTCGGACAAGGGCCAAGAACTTGCAGAAAAGTTCAATGTGAGTCCTGAAACTATTCCGTTGCATCTTCATCAGCTAGGAAAGCGTGGAAGTTAAGAAAAATGGGTCCCACATGAATTGACAAATGATAACAAATTAAGTCGTCTTACCATTTGTTCAGCAAACATTTTACGCAAGGCTAATGAACCATTTCTTAACCGGTTTTTAATCTGCGACAACAAATGAATCTTGTATTTAAATTCCAAGCGTTCGTATCACTGGTTGTCGCCTACTTATTCGGTACATCATACGCTCAAGGCTTCCTTGCACCCAAACAGGGTTTTGTTGTGTGTTTGGTGGACAAATTGTTTATTATGAGTTTTTGGAAAGGGATCAAACCATCACTGCTAACTTGTATTGTGAGTTAACGAGTACAAACACCTTTTTTGTCTCTTGACAACTGTATGAGACACAGACAGTTTACAACTCGAGATGGTGTAATAAAAGTACAGTCCGCCAATTTTTTGATTCCAAATTCAGGAGGTTCTACAATACCAACATACAAAAATTGGTTCCACGTTGGCAAAAGGTCATTGAGTGTTATTACTTCGACGAATAAATAGTGTCTTATTGTTTTTCAATAAAAATTTATATTTTTCCACCAAAAATTGAAAGAACTTATGTGGTTGCCTGATACATTCAGGTCCTCTGAAAGAGATATCCGCATTTTCCTGCGCTTTTTTTCAAATTAGAGTTACACGGTAGCTAAAGAAATGGCATATTAGAGTGAAGGGTACTATCGTCAGCAAAACTGTGAATAGAATTGAATGTGGGAAGAAGAAGATCGTTGATGTGAAGAAGAAAAAGAGTTGGTACCAGTACTAGGCCTTGGGGCACTCCAGCAGCATTGACTTGGTGAATGCTGGAAGAGTGACCATCTACAATAACTTATATCGTTTAGAAACTGGAGTGCCAAGAACAAAGCTTAGGTAGAAGACCGTAGGAACGCGTCATTCCAGACCTGGTTAAAAGGTGTGGTTATGTCAAGAGCAACGATCTAATAATTGTACTGTGAAAACAACTGAGAGAAAAGGTATAGATCTATAGTTAGAGGGAGATTTTTGATCCTTTTTTTAGGATAGGTTACACATGCGCAGCTTTTCAGGTCTCCGAAGAAATGCCCGTATTAAGATGGTGATACAATTTCAGGCATGCCATCCAGCCCATTTTATCAAATAGACTTTTTTACTAAAAACGACAATACATTTTCATAGTATTTTTTTTATTTTTTTTTATTTTAAGTTTTTGTTATTCGTCCTATTTAAAGACAAATTTTAATTTTTAAATACTATCGGTCCAATGTTACGTTGTAAAGAGATGATAAAGAGGACGATTGGCAACATGGTTTGGTCTATGACACAGGTCGTATGTTGCTTGGGTCTAAAAATTAATTGTTTCTGTATTAGACCGGGAAGCCACCGCAAAAAACCAAGCCAATAAGAAATACGCATAAAACATTTTTTGAATATTACTATAAACTATATTTAATTCAAAGCTGGACTGCTGCCTCAGCTTAGCGGATTCAAAATGCATTTTTTTGTTTAAAAAATCGTGACAAATCGGTTTTTTAATATAACTTGAAAACTATTGATTTTAGGAAAAAAGAAAGTTTATCACGATTCCGACGTGGAAACCCGCTGAAAATGGCCTTCCAAAGTACCAAAAATGGTCCTTACCATTTTTTTACAACACCAATATTTTTCGCAAAAACGGCCGTCGAAAAATCCATAACATTCCACACTGTATAGATGTACCGGAAACGGCTAAAAAATGCAGATGGGCAAAACAATTTTTTATCAAAACGCAAGATAGATGGTGAACGAAATTTTCTGGAATCATTGAATACTTGCTAAGTTCTCATTATAAAAAATTAATGTTAATACCAAACCATTTTTCCAAAAATATCATGAAATTAATGAGATAATCTCAAAATATTGCAAAAAACTTTGACCGCTTTTTTAATATTCGGGAAAAAATCAGAATGGACCCAAATTTATATGCAATGATAGCTACGGGTTTGCCCTTTCCGATGAACTTTAAATGATTAAAAAAATGTACATTATTGCCCGAGTAATGGAACATTCGTCCGACCGCTTATAAGTGAATCCATGAAGATAGCGGCATTCTAGCGGTAAAGCGGCAGCTGAAATAAGGTGAGTTTTGGGTCCCGTTATCTCGAAAACTATCGATTTTTCGAAAAAAAAATTAGTAGCCATTTTTGTAGATTACAAGGTGGTCTTTATTTTTTGTCCTAATAAAAATTCTCCAATTCGCCAGATATTAGCGGTTAACCAATTTTTCGGGCCTTGAGGGGCCATTTTCAGCCCTTTCCCACCTGTTAATGTTGATAAACTTTTTTTCGCTCGAAAGCATCCCCGACAGCTTTGTCCCTTTATTTACTGGACTAACCTGTGTAACCCCTACATTGGCCTATAAATTGTCGTATCAAGTATAAAATCGAGAGAAGATTAATTCTGATTGATTTTCTTTGAGCCTACCCAGTGAAGCTGTTTATTGACTATTCTAAGACAAGTATAAAGGCAATTATATTGATTTATTGGATAACAGGAAATGAAGAGTTTTTTTTCCTTGCATCATGCAGTAAATGTGAAAAAAAACCTATGAGAACATGCGTATATTCTTCTTCTTGCTGTGCCATACTCTATTCAGAGCGTAGGCGCCCTCTCGCACATATCTGTTTTGCGTACCAACTAGACACAGATATTATGGGAACCGTCGGCTGAACCTGCCTTCCGAAGCACATGTGAAAGGGGTTTACTAGGCAGAAATACTACACAGTGGTTTGCCATTGCCTTCTGTGAGGTGACAAGCTATGAAAAAGTCTAATGGATAATGCGGGATTCCAACCCGGGTCTTCAACGGTGAGAGCGTATATTACTTCAAAGAATTAAACACGAAGATCATTAATGGAATATCTGTGCCGATCTAAAAGTTTTTGCTATTTTTACAGGACTGCAGAATAATATACACCCAATATTATTGTTTTTTTATATGGGAATGGGACAGCTGACAGCATCATTATGTGGGTAATAAATGTCTTTTACGTGATAACATTGTGTTTGGTCTGGAAATGGTCCTTAACACTTTGGCTACTACGCCTTCCGACGCTAAATGACTTCCAGAAACTAACACCATTTTTTCTTAAAAAATTAACATTTTATTCCATTAAAACATACAAAAAAAGAAAAATCACATAGTGTTTTTTACAAAAAAACAGTTTTGAAGTGTGTCCAAATATGGTACACACAGTTTATGTATAAAATCAAACTCATTTGTTTAAAACTATGTGTACCATATTTGCTCACACTTCCTATTTCCGCAATCGCAGTTGTGAGTATCAAAAAAGCACTTCATACACATAAATTTGTCTTCACATGCTTGACACTGCATTTTCTTTCGAGGAGTGTTAGCCATTGCATAGCACCGACTATTTCTTTCACTGTTATTTTTATAGCATCTGGTACATCTACCCCTTGATTTTTGTTCAATCAAAACGTGATTTTTGGAAATATTTTCAGTTAAAATATTCATTACAAAATGTCTATCATCGAAAATTTTGCTTGTAATCTGCTCCCTGAATTTGGTTATGTTCACGTTTTTTTTTAGTTATTGATTGTTATGCAGCATTTACTACTGCAGTATTCGTTAATAATTCTACGGCAACCTTTCTGTACCACTTTATTCCGCGTCGAACAGTAGTCGAGTAAGAAGCCTTTTGGTCTGATACATCTATAAATGACTTGATACTGTTATACTTTACGATAGTGGATGGTTTTATCACAGTACACCTTTTTTTGCACATCTGTCATTTCAGGAACTGCTTCAGTTGTTAAAAATAAAACGTCCCTTTTGTCTTTCCATTTTCCTACAATCACATGAGTATTACTTTCACGTGCAGTCATAGCTCCTTTTTCGAGTGTAGCATCCTAACTGGCTTAGGGTTAAATTTTCTGTTTTTTCTCAAAGTACCAATAAGGTGCGTGTTTCTTTCCAACAGGGCATGTGCGAGACTAACGCTGGTATAAAAGTTGTCTGTACATAGTAACCGTCCACAATCTAAAAGAGGTTCCATAAGTTCAAGAACTACGCGGTTGGCAACTGGTAATTCGTTTGGGTTGTTCTCCTTTTCAGGATATATTTTTAAGTTATATGTATACCCTTTCTGCGAACACAGTTTAAAAATTTTGACGCCGTATTTGTGCCGTTTACCCGGAATGTATTGGCGAAAAGTGAGTCGACCTCTGAAAGGAATCATTGTTTCATCAATACATACTTCTTTTTTGGGAATACAGGCTCCTTGGAAGTTACTGATTATTCTATTTGTTAAGGGTTCAATCTTGCATAACCGATTGGTCGGATCCGATGTTTCGTTATCTGAGAAATGCAAATTGGATAAAAGTAACTCAAATCGTATCCTTGACATGCCAATATATTTTCCCACGTCACTATTGTAGAGTAAATTGCGAGAAAAATAATCCTTAAGCCTAGGCTTTTTATCTAATCCCATCCATAAAAGCATTCCAATAAATGCCAACATTTCTGACTCATCGGTATCTTTCCAATGTGTTAACAATGAGTTTTTATTCATAGTTTCATTTGCTATGCCATATATAATTTTTTGTTCCGCATATTTGTTAGTTTCTTGAACCATTGTGGGTAAAATATTTTCCAAAAAAACTATAAAAATCTAAAGGATCATCTCCACTTCTTTTTGTAAAAAACTCTGCAGAAAATCCGGGGTTTTCGTTGAACGAAAAATCCTTTAAATTTCCTGAAAAAAAAATATTGGCGAGTGCAATACTGAGAAGATATTTCTATATTTAACTTTACCTGAACAATCACTCCAAATTACTTGAACTTCATGGGATTCATCATCTTCACTGACATCTCTGTTGTTGCCGCTTTCATCTGAACTACACCTGTCAGTCTCGAATAAATTTTCTTCGTTATCCAAAGTATAGGTTACATATTCAGTACTTTTATTTGCTTGAATACAATTTGCCAACTTTCTTCTCTTTACACCCACGTCAGCCTCAAACTCACTATCCGTACTTTCCGATGAGCCGAAATCGTCGTAGTCGGGATCACCTACTGAGTCGTCAACGTCTGACTCATTCATATTCGATGTCACTCATATTGTCAACTATTTCCATCAACTCTCTTTCGCTTAACGCCCAATCTCCCATTTTGAATTCAAACTATTTCAAACGCACGAATCGAGCTGACAAAACTCACAAATATGTTAACAGAACGTTTATTTTCCGATCTAGCAATGGCGGTTAAAATACCTGAACGGTACCGCCATCTATGGATCTATATGGAAACTGTTTTGCCAATCTTTGTCATGAACTGGGGTATACTAAATATGCATTTAATTAGATATAAAGCGTGGCGGTATAAGGTACACAACTCACTAAACCTACCCACTGATTGTGACCATATACGGGCACGCAGTTTACTCATAAAAGTTAGTTGTGTACAATTTATGGTACACATAGTAGTTAAAGTGTTAATTAACCCTTAGTAAAGCAGTTGGTAATTTAGATACCTCCTCTGCACATTAAACTAGGGCTAAAAATATAAGAAAGCAAAAAAAATTATAATGCGGAACAGTTTTATTGCTAACTAGTTAGTTCCGATTATATACAACCTTGATTGTCATACCCAAAACAGCCCCACTTACACGCGTAAAATTATTGCATATTTACAGCCTGACCTACGACAACAGATGATTGTTTGCTTCAAATTAACAATAAAACTACTTTCAAACTTGTCTTCAAAGAGCCTCGATTTTGTTCGTGATACGACAATTGACAGGTCAGCGTAAGGGTTACATAGTGATAAATTATTAGTAGGTACAGGAAATGAGGCATTTTGGTTAGGATTTTTTTTGTCCTGCATGAATTTACCTGAAATTTTTACAGAAGGTAGGGAATAGCCCAAGGATCAAAGTTTATATAATGCCGAAGTGTGCTTTTGACCTAGGGGTGGTTGCCACCCCATCTTGGGGTGGAAATTTTTTATTACATTTTAACTACAGAAATAGATAAAGTAATTTTAAGCAAAAAATCGACATGTTTAATGGGTTTTTCACGAATAACTCTAAAAATATGTCTTTTATCAAAAAAAACTGTAGGAAGCAAAATTGTAGCTTATAAAAAAACTAAAAAAAATGTTTTTTTTATAATTTCTCTACAACCAATACAGACCGAGCTACGGCTTGTTAATGGTTAGCTTTTGTTCGTTAAATGCTAAATTTGAAAGATTTAAAGGCAAATAGCGGGAAAAATTTGCATTTTTCAAGAATAATATATAAGGTCTTTTTTAAAGTATATAATAAGACCTTTTTTTAAAAAATAAAAAATGAGTTTTTAGCATAAAAATTGAGCGAGTTATGATGAAAATAAGGTGGGTTTCTACTTTTTTCTACGAAAAGATCATTAAAAACAACCCCCTAATTCTCCTCCTAATTAAAGTAGATCTGTACCTCTCTGCGATTCTTTTTATATATGTATTATTAATACACCCTAGAAGTTTAACCAAATTAAAATGCTTAATTTTAGAAAAATTGGAGCTTAAAGTGAAAAACGATTTTCCGCAAGTTCGTAAAAATAGCCATTTTCTTCAAAATAACTTCAACAATACTGAAGATACGAAAAAAATGCTGAAGTACCGAATTATAGCTTTTTTGATAACAAAGACTTTTCATTGCATAGATTTTCTGTACAATTAATATTTGGCCAGATATGGTCGTTTAAAGCCTCTATTTACGAGCGAGCACCACCTTTAAACCCTTTAAACTCATCCGATTTTAAAACTAAGGGATTAAGAAAGATTTTATTTACATAGCCTTGTAGCTGCAATGTTGAGAGGGGTGGTTTTTAAGGAATAAAAATTTGCAAAAGAATGAAATTGGTAATATTCCAGGCAGTATATATATTTTTAATTATTAAATCTGCCAAGCTATTAATTTTTTGGGGAAAACATTTTTTTTTTAATTAAGCTATAATAAGGGTTGATTTATAAGGGTCAAAAGTTGCGAAATGAAATTAGTTCATATTTTAAGCAACAGCATTCTAAAATCACTATGATAAATAAATCTTTTTTTTAAGGTATATATTTTGTTTTACTTTAAGCTCTAACAAGGGTTGAGTTTTAGGGGCTGAAATATTTTAAAATTGTATTCCAAAGCATAAAACAATTATTAATCAACTACTCTAAACCAACTCTTACCCATCTTAAGGTTTAAAATGTTATTCTATAAGTTTTGTCAATTAGTGGTTGTTTTCACCCTTAAAAAACAAACAGCGCACATCACCATGAAATAGAATTTGAAGTAGAAGATTGGAATCGCCTTGTTCTAAATTTTTATGCAAATCGATGCAGGACAAAAAATTGCGAGGTTTGGCAATTTTTTAGCTTCATTTCCGGGACTATAATTATGTATCATCAAATCGTTTTAATTTGTCATTTTTTTTTTAATCTTATAAGGGGTGGTTATTTAAAGGCTGAGTTATGGTAGTTAAATATTTATTATACCGTAAACTGGTAAAATATTTTTTTCTACATTAAGAGCGTTATTAAATAATTTTAAAATTAAAAAAAAATTTTTTTTAATTTCGTTATTACGGGTCATTTTTAAGGGTTGAAACGTTACAAATATAATGTTAGATATAACTCACAATATAAAAATAGATTTATTTTATATATTTAGCTATGCTTTTAATTTACATAAGGTCTATTTCTATGGTTTTTTAATTTTTTAGCATAAGGGGTGGTTATTACTCCCTAAAAATAAAAAGCACACCATAAGCATATATAAGTTTTGATCTAGAGGGTGAAAGCAACTTAATTCCAAATTTGCATAAAAATTGAAACTGTACAAAAAAATCCGCAGGTCAAACACCTTTTTTCTCCCCATCCACTGTACTATATCGAAATAACACCTTAGTTTAAAGGGAAAAATTTCCATGACAAACAATGAAATTAACATGCATGTATATCTAAATCTTAAATTTTTACCCCGTTATTAGGCAGCAAAAGAAATATTGTATTTTTTATTATTTTATTATTTCAGGGTTACCATCAACCAGAACCATACTGACCCCACACAAATCGTGAGTACCGCGAATCGACCACCCATACATAATCAAAACTATCTTTAAATACCCAGGTCGTAGAAATTAAACTCTATAAGCACCGGAGATCCAATTATTGACTCAACTTACCTTGGGAACACTGTAGATCCACCTCCAACCTATAACGAAACCACCTTAACAAATACTGGTCATCAGCCACCATCATATAATGAGGCTCTTGATATGATCTGTGTATCTATGACCCACCAACAGACTCCAATCCCCAATAGACCAGAAAGTAATACCGCTGTTTCAGGTAGATGTGGGCGCTCGGACTCAGAAAGATGAAATACGTTCAGTTTTATGTTCTAGCCCAGCCAACTACGAGGAATTTAGGGAATTCGAATTCGACTACATTTGAATTTGAAACTTATTACGACATCTGGCTCTATAATAAAATAGAGCACCTAAATGTAGGCTTGCAGCTCTCCCTTGATAAAGGTCTAGAAATGAAATCGACTTGATGAAAAGGACCGGTTAAAACCATTATTTGGCATACTCATACTTAGAGCCACATTCAGTTGAAAGAATTTTAAACAAGTTAAAGTTGTTGAGTTCTGAACAGTTCAAGCTTTTTTAAACCCTCTACTGAATCAAATAATAATGTTTAGTTAAAGTAAGAAGAACCTACTAGAACTAACACCAGAAACCAAAATATTAATGCTAGAATATAACAGTCAAGGGCGGATTTAGAAAATCTATACGGGGGGGGCGGCCTTAGGCAGAATAACCAGGGGGTTTTGAGGGGTTTTGTATTGGAATACCCCTCAACCCTGAAGCCACCCGTCTGGCTTCATTTGTTAATTGCAAATTACGGTATAGTCCAGGAAACGAACCTTTTCGCCTAGCAATTTTTCAAAATTCATAGAATGAGTTGAAATTTTAACAGTAGGTTAGAAAATAGTCCAAGGATCAAAATCTATATCATGCCGAAGGGCGCCTTTACCTTGGGGGTGGTTGCCAAACCATCTCGAGAGTGGACAATGACGGATTTAACTTTTTGCCGCCCTAATATGTTAATATTTTTTGGATAACAACGAAAAATTTAGCATTAAAGGAATGTTAACTACACTAGTAACTCTTATAAAAATTTAATAAAAAAATTTAACAAAAGTAAATCATATGAAAAATAGAAAAAATGCTTTAAAACAAACAAATTGTGTAATATATAAACAAAATATGAATTAAAATGTTAAGACGAATAATTCTTTTTTTTTACTATGTAATATATAATTATAGGCAAAACCCTATACTTACATTTTTCTTTGAACCCTTTTTCTGCAAAATCATGAAAATATACGGTTACATTTTTTTATTAAATTAATCTAAATTGCTGCCCATAATATTGCCTGCCTTTGCTTAAATTCCACCCCTGAGGGTGGAATTTTTTAATATTTTAATCACAGGAATTGATAGAAAAATGATTTGTAAGCAATAAATATTCTATGGATTTTTTTGTAAAATGCATACCTTTTGAGTTATTTGCAATCGAAGTCGAAGTTTTCGTCGATAAAATCAACGGTTTTAATCGTTTTGCAAATAACTCGATAAGTATGCATTTTATCAAAAAAACTGTAAATAACAAAATTGAGCTTTTTAAAAAACGAATAAAATGTTTTATTTTAACTGCTTGGGACCACTACAAACCAGGTTGTGATTTGTTAAATGTTAGCTTTTATACATGAAACACAAAATATCAGAGTATCAAGGGCAAATAATATAAAAACTTTTTTCAAGAATTTGCAAAGACCTTTTTTAAAAAAGTACGGATTAATAAAATTGAGTGAGTTATAATTTAAATAAGGTTAGACCACAATTTTTAAGTGCAAAAATCTTTAAAATCAACCCCTTAATTACCACATAAATAAAATGAGTCGTAGCACTTTTCAATTCTCTTTATTTATGTATTATAAATACATTTTAAAATTTTAACCGATTTAAACTGCTTAACTTTAAAAAAAATGCAGCTGCAGAGAAAATCAAATTTCAGAATTTTAATAAAAAATTACTTTTCTTTAAAATAACTTGAAACCTAAGGAAGGTACGTAAAAAATACTAAGGTATCAAATTGTAGCTCTTTAAATTACAAACATTTTGTTTTTTTTTTTAATTTACTGTAGACGGAAATTAAGTGAGATATAAACGTTTCGTTTAAAACGCGTGTGTATAGACGAGACCTACCTTTTTTCAGCCCTTTAGACTCACTCCTTTAAAAAGTAAGGGTTTTAAACAGTTTTAATATATAGCACTTATAGCTCTAAAAAAACCAACAAAATGGTTTTTAAAGAACTTTTTGTCACAAAAACTGAAGGAGTTATGCTTAAAAACCAATTTTTGGGGCATTCTAAAAGCTCAAATACATTTTTTTTGTAAATATCTTTTCATTTAATACATTTTTTAATGTAATTGTACGTATTTTTCTATTTTATCCATTAAATATAGTTTTTTCATTAATCCATAATGGGGTTACTTTTAAGTGTTGAATTACTTCAGCTTATATTTCAAAGATTAAACATTTATTATTCAACTTTTATTATTATTACAAGTTTTACTTGATTTAAAGCAACTATAAAAGTGAAGTAACTTTTTGAAGGTTTTAGTAATAAGGGGTAGTTTCACCCCTAAAAATAAAAAGCGCTCATCGGCATAATATAGATTTTGAAGAGAAGGGTTAGTTAAACTTAATCAAAAATTTGCATTTTGAAAAAACTGTTAGGTTTTGCATTTTTTTCAGCTTCGTTTCCTGGACTTGTAGGCCTACATATTATAGCGACCACATTATTTTTTTAAAATAACTAATGCCTAATCAAATGCAATAGGCAACATCAAAAGTTTTTAATTTATAACTAACTAAGTACCGTAACAACAGTTACGTTCTTTCATTTTAAACTCGTTTTTTTTATTGTTCCCCTTTTATTTTTTGACTGACGAGGAGGGCAATCGCCCCATTCGCCCCTCTCTGAATCCGCCATTGACTTCAGTAACTCACCAATTTGAGTAATTAAACAAAGGAACGCGAGGTGGTAACTATCCGCTCGTGACTTGCCGTCGCGACTCCTGCACAACATGGCGGACACCAAAACAAAGGACCATGCAACTTTAAATGGGTTTTTAGCGACCGGTGAAATTTAATCAAATTTTAATATGTTATTAAGGACCTCAGAAGGAGCAGTTTTGATCACTGCACCTAACTCTAAACCTACAAGGTTTGCCGCTAGAGCTAGGTTAAATTTGTGTCTTGCTAATTTAAAAAATAATGGTTTTCTAAGTATTACCTGTATTTAAAGAGTAAATAATACAAAACTTTTACATTGTTTTTCTGTATATTAACTCGTTGAACTTACAAAGTATTATAAGGTAAAATAAAAATACATAAAAAAATTATTTATGTAAGGTTGGTTTTAAAAAAAAAAAAATTTGATTATTAAAAAAGATTTTTACAAAAAAAAAATTTTTAAAAAAAAATAATTTTTTTTTCTATTATTATTTATTTTTTAAAATTTTTAAAAATTTTAATTAAATATAATTTTTTTTAAAATATTTATTAAATATTATATATATAATTATTTTTAAAAATTTTTTATAAATAAAATTTTTTTTTATATTTTATAATTTTTTAAAATTTTTTTTTGGAAAATTTTAAATTTTTTTTTAATTTAAACCCAAAAAAAATTTATACAAATTTTTTTTAAAATAATTTTTTTTTTAAAAAGGCATAATTTAATTAATTTTTTTTAATTAAACCAATTTTTTTTTTAAAATAAAAAAAAAATTTTAAAAATTTTTTAAGTCATAATAATTTTTTCTTTAATTTTCCCCATAAAATTTTTTTCCCTTTTTTTAAAAGGTCCCTTAAATTTTAATTTTTCCAACCCAAATTTGGGAAATTTTTTTAAAATTAATTTTTTTCCCTTTAAAAAAAAAGGGGAATTTTCTTTTAAATTAAAAATTTCCCCCCCTCTAAAAAAAAAAAAAAAAACCTTTTTTTTTAAAAATAACTTTTTATTTTGAATTCTTATTTTTTCAACAATTTATTAAAATGGTCAAATTGCTTAAATTTATTTCTATTTATTAAGTTAAAAGTACTTTTAAAATAGGTATAATTTAATTTTTCTGTATTGTATTTGAGGTACCCGTAAACTGCGGTTAAAAGATTATTTAAAATCTTAATCTGTAGATATTTTGGCTTAATTTGTTATTTCCTTATAGTAATATTACAGATTACTTATTTAGGATACCTATTAATATTTTTTATGGGGCCACATACCAAAAATATGGCAAAAGACTCAGTAGTCTACCTGCCAAAGATAGGCAGAATTTCAGACAAACGCCTAAGTCATATAGACCTATAAGCCTATCCTCGTTCCTGCTGAAAACGCTGGAAAAAATTGTGGATAGATACATAAGGGATAATAAAGGGCTCTTACAGAAGAAACATTCCGCACACCAATGCTACTGGATGGAGGCCAGCCTAAGAAACGGGTTATTAGATCCACCTTGGGCGGGGGACACCATGGAGGCTAAGGTGGGAAGGGCTGCCCACAAAGAGGTGTTCTATCACCATTATACTGGGCGACCCTAGTCGACGACCTTCTGGTAAAAATGGCCAAAGAGAGGTTCCACTGCCTCGGCTACGCAGACGACATTGTCATCGTAGTTAGAAGCAAGCACTTGGACTTTGCTTCAGAAAAAACGCAAAACGCACTGAACATCGTAGACAAATGGTGCAAGGAAGAAGGCCGGTCGGTTAATCCACAAAAGACCGTTATCGTTCCCTTCACAAAGAAAAGAGCACTAAGGGCACTCAGATGTCCAAAGCTCAATGGAGTGGAAATAAAATCTTCTCAAAAGAGATAAAGTATCTAGTGCCTGAGGGTGCAAGGGTCACGCAGACCTGCAACCAGACAACTTCAAAGTTTTGCAAAGGCTAGCATGCATTACATCAGGGGAGCTATGAGAAAAACCCCCAAACCCCGCAGCCCTGGAAGTGCTGCTAAACCTCCGCCACTCCACATTTACATACAGGGAGAAGTAAAGGCGGTACTCTATAGACTCAAACGAGGTCAAAGTCCAATTATAGGACATCAAAGGACCCCAAGATGGGAAATAGAGGAGGACCAAAGGGTCACTCATTTTTGAGATGCCCTCGAACAGGTTACCCCTCGTTTCATCTTCAACAGACCTTTTGGATTGTCTAAGAGAGGAAGGACTGGAAGAAGGCCTTCCAATCAAAGCCGATCATATCTGGTATACAGATGGCTCCTATACCAACAAGGGAGTAGGAACTGGCATCTATGGAGACAAGCCTAGAGAAAAGATAACCTTAAGTGTTGGCCGGCACGCCACGGTTTTCCAAGCGGAAATCGCAGCAATAATGCATTGTGCCGTGCGGATTAATTTACTCAGACAGCCAAGCGGCCCTGAGGGACATCAGTTATCCAAAAGTTAATTCCAAACTAGTGGGGGACTGTATACAGGCCCTGGAAAAAGTCAGCTTGGCAAACAAACTTACGGTAGCCTGGGTACCAGGCCACGAGGGCCAGCCAGGTTACGAAGAGGCCGACGACCTAGCCAAAGGAGGATCAGCCATGGAAATGATAAGCCCAGAACCATTTGTGGGAAACTCGGCAGGCCTCTTTAAAGCACTATTAAGAGCTGGTAGACAGAGAGTTAAAGCTGGTGGGTACAAACACCAGGACAACGACAGGCAAAGTAGTTCATTAAACCTGCTCGGCCAAGTTTACCTCGGACCCACTGAGCCACAGTCGTAAGGTCGAAGGATAACGGTAGGTTAACTAACAGGACATTGCAAACTCAACAAGCACCTAGAAAGAACAGGCATGGTGGAGGATAGCCTGTGTGGGTTCTGCCAGGAGGCTGAAGAAACAGCCGTACATGTGTGGTGCCACTGTGAAACACTATGTAGACTTAGGTTTACTAGGCTTGGTGAGGAAAAGCCAAAACCGGCTAGAAAATGAAGTGGCCAGTGTCAAGACTAGGGAATCTAGTTAAGAAGATGAGCCCGGACAAGGTACTCCAAAGAATGATAGGAGAAATCTAATAAGGTTGCAGCGGTGGGTCATTTTTTCCATCTCCGCTCAAAAAATCTAATCTAATATTTTTTATATAGCGTTAACCAATTGGTTTTTTAATTTACCCTGTATTTTTACTTTACCCAGTAGCACTTTATAAGTATAATAAGTTAATATACAAAGTAAATATGAAAAGTTTTAGTATTACTTACTATTTAAATAGAGTAAATACTTAGCAAACCTTTTTTTTTAATTAGTAAGACACAAATTATACCTAGCTATAGCGGCTTACCCTGTAGGTTTAGAGTTTTGGTGCAATGATATAAATTGTTTCTTTTGAAGTCCTTAATAATATATTAAAATTTGGTTAAATTTCACCTGTCGCCAAAAAACCCATTTAAAGGGTGCATGGTCGTTTACGTCTCGAATCGAACGCATGTATAAAATTGTTATAATTTTTTATAGGGCTCGTATTAGGAATTGTAACTTACCATAAAACTTCTTTGATTACTGGACTGTGCTTTAGTATATTTGAAAATTTTCAGTTTTAAAATATGTCACTCAAATTTTCGTTCTAAAAAAATCTCGGAACTTGATAAACCTGATAAAACTTTTTCTAAACATTACTATTTTGATTTAAAATAAAAGTGTTCTAAAAAGCCAAAATGTTCAAAATTTTCCAAATTATACTTGGTTAAAAAATTTTAAAGCAATTTATGGAACATTACTAAGTGGAGTTAAAATCAAAAATTTCATTAAATCAATCTATCAAATAAATTTTATATATTATATATATAATATATATATATATAATATATATATATATATATATATATATATATATATATATATATATATATATATATATATATATATATATATATATATATATTGTCTTTTAACATGTTTGGCATTGCAAGTTTTTGTAAATTTTAACTAAATGTATTTTTAAGTATCTTCCATCGAACAAAAATGGTTTTGACCGGTTCTTTTCTTCTAATGGTTTAGGATGGTAAATGGAGGTGAGCTGCAAGCCTAAGCAAAAAGTTTAAAATTTGTGGTTATCCTAAAAACGTCGCTTAAAAACAAATTAAAATATATTATCAGTGTTATCCATCATGACTCTTTTGCCCCAAATACAAGAAACACTACTTATATGGTACATTCCACAATAATTCGTTGATTTCTCGACCGCAATAAAATTTAAATGACAACCCTCAGTGGGAAAACCAGCCAAAAATAAGTTGCTTGACAAATATCTACAGGTCCTGATTACCTACTAATATCAATAGTTTAGGTTAGCTATTTTGAATGCTCAGTAAAACACACGAAGATACCTTGACAAACTCCAAACAACTGATGAACTAAGATAAAAAGACTTTGCTTTATAATAAACACCTGCAATTTGCCTTTAACCTACATAATATACCAAAAAGTGGTACAAAATAATTAAAGGAAATATTAAGTTCGGACCTACATGCGGTACCCAAAGTTTATTAACTTTAACAACTAACAGTAGCAGGTAAAACGAGAAATCAACGAATTATTGTGAAATGTACTGTATCTTAAGCTTTGGCAACGCTGATTGTCTTCCCTAGAAAATTAATTCTCACAAAAAATCGTGCAGTGATTTATTACGACTTTTACTGGGATTATCATATCGATCAACTTAGTTCCTCTTTGTCGATAAAGCCGAACATTTGCCACTCTAACACGCTAGTATAGCGAATTTAATCGTGGTCGAGTTGGCTTACAGAGCAAAGTCGTAAAAGTCGTCCCAAATTCGGCCTACATGTACTGCTATCTCGTTTGGTATTCAACATGCGAAATGTTTATATGGGAAAGGTTTTAGAGGATTTAAGGATGATTGTGATTGTGCAACTTTGGGTTTTTTTGATATGTAAATAGATTTTTAAATTCTTTTTTTTAATGATACACCACTTGCCACTAATCAGTTTAAAAATATCAAAAAAGTTTTAATACACACCTGACGCTGGCCGACTTTGTCAATTTTCCTTATAAAGGTATGACATAAATGTATATTTTGCAAACAAAAGCGATACTATTTGAAAAAAAAAAATTGTTTTAATAAAACATAAGATAGAAATTCAATAATATAAAGATTATGGCGTACCAACAAAAATAAGTAGGTGAATTACCGATTAGCAAAACAAAGTTTGTAAAAATACAAGAAACATTTTTGTTGATTAGTATAATCTTTATATTATTGAATTAACATCTTTATTTTTTTAAGATTACTAGATTTGGTTTTGAAAACTATTTTTTACTTATATACAAATAATATTTTTCAAAATATTATTTTTTAACATTTTAGTGGCAAGTGGGGTATCGTTGAAAAAAGAATTTAAAGAGCTATTTAAATATGACCGACGAAATACTGAACTTGATGAATGAACGCCGACTTGTTAAAAACCAGCCTGATAAATATAAAGAACTAAATCGCACTATTAAGAGAAAAATAAGGGAAGCTTAAGAAAAATGGACTCAAGAACAATGCGACGAGGCCTAAAGACTTCAACAGCTGCATAACTCCTTTAACTTCCATAGAAAGGTAAAGGAAATAACCAGAGCAGGCATAAGAACAGCGTTGTCGTCAATAAAAAATCAACAAGGGAGACCGATATCAGACACTGACGAACTAAAAAAGTCTGGAGGAATTACGCAGAAGCACTATTCAAGGACCTTCGTACGAATAGCCCCACAAACACTACCGAAAATATGAGCGGTCCAAAAATTCTTGAATCTGAAGTCAAATACGCAATAGACTGTATAAAGAATGGTAAAAGTTTTGAAGCAAGTAAACATCAAACACCTTACATATCTCTTTAACGTGATATATGACTCTGGGCAAATCCCTAGGGATTGGTTAAGGCGAAATGCTATGACCAAAGGCAGGATGTTTTTATCTGCTTTCTCAACTATCAAAAAGCTTTTGATAACGTAAAACACGGACCACTGTTGGAAAGATTGCAGGAGATTGGGTTGGATGATAAAGATATTGGAGTAATAAAGGAATTGTACTGGCAACAGCTGGCCGAGGTCCGTATTAATGGCAGGTTATCAACGGAGACGTTTGGTATTTCGAAGAGAGTCCGTCAGGGATGTGTATTGTCACCTATTTTATTTAACATTTACGTGGAAAAAATCTTTCAACTAGCATTGGAGATTGAAACCCGAGGTACTAATAATCCAAATACTCCAAAACTTTTTCTATCTTGTGTACTAAACAGGATTGCAAAACATATAGATCAAATTTGGGACACACTGTATACAGGTTGTTACAGAATGTTGTGAGAAAAATTTAGGGGCAGATTCTACATGTAAAAATATGAAAAATAGTTCATATAAACATGGGTCCGGAAATGCTTTGTTTTTATGATAGGGGTTTTTTAAAGTTTTTGTTTTAAAAGTTTATTTTACATTTTTCGAAAATCTGTGGAGATATCGAGGTAAGTTTTACTACACGCTAATGTATTATCATAGGTCACATTTACATGTACAAAATTATTTTCTAAGGGACCTACATCAGTGGCGTTCGTGCCGGTAAGTTCTTAGCAAAAAAAACTGTGCGCCACTGGTTTTCGCAAAAATTAGTGTTGTTTTCTTAAAGCCAGTTTAATTCTGTTTAAAAAGTACCTCCTGGACTTTGTCGTCCTGACTCACCGTTTTCGAAATAAAAATTAATTTATTAATCCGTATAATAAGCTGTTTTCGCCAGAGACCTCATATATTTCGAAGGGACAAAAAAAATATTCGAATGCGATTTACATCATGCATTAAAGCAGAGAGAAGCCCATTTCCAGTATTTAATCGAAAACGGTAAGCCAGAACGGAAAAGTTCAGGAGGTAATTTGAAGGCATAATTAAAATGGCTTTAAAAGACTAATACTAATTTTTGCAAAAACCAGTGGCGTACAGTTTTTTTCGCTAAAAATAAGGACTTACCGGCACGAACGCCACTGATGTAAGTGCCTTAAAAAACAACTTCGTACATGTAAATGTGACCTTTATTTATACATTTGCGTGTACAAAAACTAACTCATCTCAATATCTTCACAAGTTTTCGAGAAATTTGAAATAAACTATAAAGGACAAAAAACTTTAATCACCCTGTATCATAAAAACGGAGCATTTTCGGACCCATGTTTATATGAACATTTATTTATATTTTTAAATATACAAACCGCACCTAAATTTTGTTTAGATGTGTGGCTCTATTTTTCGGGATGTAAAATCAACATGATTAATTTTTTTCTGCGTTGTCAAATATTTTTCTTCTTAAAGTTCATCAAAAATAGAATAATTAAAAAAAGTTAATTTTCCGATTTAAAAAAGGTTTTTTGAAAAAATATTTGAAAAATCCCAAAATTGATATTTTATTTTATTTTATTTTAATTATTTGTCTTTACACGTAAAAAGTGAAACAAATTATTAGAAATCGCTAAACTTAAATCGATTTATTTTATTGACGAAAAATTTAAAAAATACCCCTTTTTTAATAAAAATTAACACCGATTTTTTTTTCTTTGGATTTTTCTTAAAATATTTGTAAATTCACCCTAAAGTAGAACAAAAATAAAAATAAATCAAGTCAACATCTCTATTTTTCGATTTTTTATGATTGAAACTAGGTGGAGCCACACATTACCAAACCATGTTTTGGAGGTGACTCACGGAAAATAGAAGAAATGCTTGACAAGCTGTCTGAACACATGCAGAAGTATATAAAACACAAAGAAAAATATTTTAAAAAATAGCAACTTTTTGAACAACAAATTATTTTTTATTATTGGACTTAAAATACATATAAATAGGGCTTCTTGTAAATTTTTAGTTAAAGGAAAATCACAGACAAGATAGGTATTTTTGATATAATTCTTTATACGGGATGCTTAAAAAATGCGTGGCCAAATTCCAGGAAGTGATTTGTAAAAAATATTTTAAAAAAACATAAATAGGTATGGCTCCGAAAATGCATAGTTTCTAAAATCCAAATAGCCAATTTTCTTGAAAATTGACAGTGTTATTTCTATCAATAAGAGCCTTATTTGGACCTTATTAAATTAAAATTATTAAGTTTAGTTGCGTCTCAAGGGACACCATTTTAAAAATTATTTTGAAAAAATGTGTCTCATAAATTTTATTTACAATTTTTATATTGTTTAAAATTAAGCAAATATACAACCTTTTGTGTCTTATAGAATAATTTTTATAGTATATATATATATATATATATATATATATATATATATATATATATATATATATATATATATATATATATATATATATATATATATATATATATATATATTATATATTATATATATATATATATATATTATTATTATCAATATTAAATAAAGCTTAAACAAGAACACTGCTTGTGTTTAATTTCAGGCATCCAAAAGAAGTTTAATCTATCTGATACATATTGTGCTTTGGTGACGTAAGCGAGAGAGTAAACAAAGGGAAATTTCTGTTCTTTATCGACTTTCGGCAGGTAGCTAAAGGTTTTGTCTGAATATTATTTCAGTGTTTAAATTTTGTTTTTGTGGCCGTGCTATGATGTCTATTAGAAATATAATAACTTTTATTTAGTGATTAAAAATGACTGTCTTATTTTATTAGGACAAGGGGTACACCTGATACACCCACGTACAAAATTACCGCCACAGGTATAGTCTGTCTCAAAGTATATCGTTATGGCTTTTGACGGACCACACCCCAATAAACCTTTAACGATTTTATTACCTATTGTTATTGGGTAAACCCATTTGTTCATAAGGGCAGAGGTGGGCCAGGTATTTCTTGAGTATTAACCATTTGGCATGTAAATATTTTGGCTAATATTTTAGTGGCAGTGTTGAATAACGTTTTTACTGTGCTTTTCGAAAAAGTTGTTTTACGAGAATATAACTATGTCGCGTCGAAATCATTTGTCTTAGATGCAAAACAGGTTGTGAAAAATGTGTATGAAACTTTAATCAGTAGAGGTCTAATTAAACAAGAAGCTTTAAAAGAAACCTGTCTACTTACAAAAACTCCAATATCATCGATAAGGGATATTATTATTATTAGTGAAGAATTGAAGAAAAGAAAAACGAGATTTTCAATCCACCTTGAAGTAGTGATCAAGACCTAATAAAAAGGAAAATATATTGTCTTTATGAAAGCGGAGTTATTCCTACCTAGGATACACTGAAAAAGAAGCTAGACGAAGACGAAACCAATATAAATATTAGCCGTGCCACCCTCCATAGAGTTGTTTGTAAAATGGGATTTAAATACCGCAAAATAGACAAAAGACAAGTAGTAATGGAATCGCACAGATTACGCACTTGGAGATTTAATTACCTTCAAGAAATTAAAAGATATAAGTTAGAAAACAGATCCATAATTTACATTGATGAAACATGGTTCTATACACACCACACACTATCCAAAGGATGGGTTGATTCCAGTCAAAACTTTCAGACGAAAGCACCTTCAAATAAAGGAAAACGCATTACCATAATACACGCTGGTTCAGAAGACGGATTTGTCCCAAACTGCTTGCTGTTGTCTGCAAAGAATATTAAGGATTCTTGGATTATCATGAGGATACAAGTGCAGAACTTTTTGAAAACTGGTTTCAAAATTATCTTTTAAAAAATATTCCAAATAACAGTGTTATTGTTATGGATAACGCAAGCTACCACAGCCGTCTGCTATACAAAGCACCACGTATCAATCAAGTTCAAAAACTGAAATCCAGGAATATTTGTTAGAAAATGATATTTATTTTGAATTCAGTTACCAAAAAAACGCATCTTTTGGAAGTCCTAAATTCATATGCAATTAAAAAACAATATGTGTGTGATAATTTGGCTGAACAGGCTGGGCATACTGTCTTACGGCTTCCTCCGTATCACTGTATGTTTAACCCCATAAAGCATTTGTCTAACCAAGTAAAATCAAAGATCAGAGCAGAAAATGTCACGCCTACTTCAAGTCCCAGTGTTATAAATTTGATAAAAAATGTAATTACTAACATACCAGTTGAGAGCTGGAAAAATTCAGTACAGCACATTATAAAAATTAAGGACTCTTACATTTCTATCCAAAATAACATATATCCAATTGTAATTAATCTCAGTGATGACTCTGATAGTGAAACAGAATTAGATTTATATATTTATATTAAAAATGGAATTATGTTTAGATAATGCAGTTATAAATTTATTAAAACTTTGCATATATTTAATTTCTTAATGTAATTTTAAGATTATACTTACCTAAATGAACAACAAATTATAAATCTTTATATATTAAAGACCGTCCCTAATGTTCTGTCCTTTAATACCTACCGATCCGCACTTTTATTGCTGTCGGCAGGTATAATCCACAAATGAAGGCAAAAGCTAACACGATATACTTTAAGACAGACTATAAGTTACTTCAATAAATATTTCACAATAAATAGAAATTATCTCCGGAGAGGTGTCTTGTGAATTATTAGGTTAATAAGGTTAACAAAATGCATATTGTAAATAAAAGTAAAGTGTAAGAGACTTACGAAAATATTAGTAGCAAATTTTAAAAAATGTAACAGAATAAGACCCAAATTATTATTGTCCTGTTAGTCTTTATCCCACCAAAACGAATAGAATTTGACATTACCCTTCTGTCTGAAGAATCACACGATACCGTATGTTTTTACCACCAGGGTAAATTCTACTTACAGAAGATCAATAATTTGGGCCTAAATCTATTACGATGGATCAACCTTTACGGAGGTCGACAATATGTGGAACGCTTCATTCTAGGTTAGTTTGATATACTAATCAAAGTCAAAATAATGTCCTAATCTGTCAGCCTTTAAGAAATGAGTACTCCAAATTCAGTAAGAACATCTTAACATGGACAACAAATCTAATACATTTTGGAGAATGTTTAAATTTATTTCATTTCAGCCAGTTACCAATCTCAAGTACTGCACATTTTACAAAAATCGAAACGAAAAATCTAACGTAACAAAAATATTTAAATATATTTGCTATAGCACCGAAATTTGTTGTGATCTTGGAAATGGATGTTGCCCACTACGTTCTTCTAAATATTACGAATCCTGGTTTTTCTGGTAAGAGTACTGCAACATTTGCAGTTCTACAATACAAAGGCCGTAGCTGGGTAAGAACAAGAAATCGGCCTTTGACCTGATTTGGCTGATTTTCACCCCAAAGTTTGCTATTTAAATGACACTAGAAGTCGTCAAATATCAGTTTCGTATTATTGATATTTACTACAAACTTTTTTAAAATTAAATTTTAAGAAAAAAATCTGAAAAACAACCGCTATGAATCATATGAAATTAAAAAATGTTATAGAGTTACCCAAAATCCAATTACAAGATTTTTTTTTGAAATTTTCGTTCTACATAAAATATTGGATATTGTGGTAAAATTATTTTAAAAATTAAAAAATAAAACTTATACTTAGAAGGCAATCACCATTTTTTTTAATGGTATATTCCTTATGCGAGCTCATACAATATAATATGTATAAGGTGACAATTTTCAAACGAACGGCATTTAATATTCCTTAAATTGATGATCTTGTGAAAATTTGTCGAAACACGTCAACTTAGATATCAAGGGGGACAACTTTTGAGGCATCTGTTATTTTTTAAAATTCAACCCTCTCAGACCCAGGGCAACTACCCCTAAAATTTTGAATAGCAACCTCCACTTTTGCCACCATGTTTAAAATCTACATTAGGTTACATCTAGGTTAAATACATTACTTTTTTATTTTTATTTTTTTAGTTAAAATTGAAGTAGAGGACCTCACAAATGTATTAGACGTATTTAATTTATTTTATTACAATAAAAATGCTAAAGAATGTAGCGACATTCTTAACTTAGTTTAACCTTACCTGGTTACTTTATAAATCGTTCAAAATGGTTTTCATTGTTTTCTAAACACATGTACAGCCTAAACTCAAACTGTTCGCGGACCTTCTGAAATATATCTGGTGAAATAGCTCTACATGCCTTCGTTGGAGTTCTTCTATTGAGTCTGGTTCTGTTTTGAATCCAACGGATTTCAAATGACCCGATAGAAAAAAATCGAGTGGTGTCAGATCTGGTAATCTAGGTGGCCATTCAGTAGGTCTTCTTTTTCCTATGCACTGCTCTCTCACTGGGCCTACATAGTAAGTAGGTACTCAGTCCTGCTGGAAGTGCAATAAATGTTCATCTAAAGCGAGGTTTCCATCGACGTCCCTTTAATTTTCCACCTCGTGAATTATACGAGGCTCTATTCTTCGGTCATGTCCGCATAAATTTCACCATTTAAATTTTCATTTATGAACAGTGGAACAATGATGGCATTGCCCAATATAATTTTATCAATCAAAATTCAATTCGTATGTACGGGTCATCATCCCCTAATTCTTGAGTTACGCGACAGTCCAGTTTGTTTTGCAGCTTGACGAAGCGACATTCTGATCTGAATGTTCAGAGGGTGGTAATATACCACTGCACCTAGACCTCAGTAGGTCCTTTGTGCTTCCTCTTGTACAGGCGGGAGATTCACTGCGTCGTCCAACCTATTGATTTAAAATAGTTGACGACGTCTTTATGTGGAATCTCCCTAATTTCGGCCAGTAATGGCCAATTCGTGCCCAGCATGGAGTTCCGTTCGAATGTGAGGGCGGGACAATCGCAAAGAATGTGTTCCGCGGTCTCATCTTCTTGTTCACAGCCTCTACATAATCCTGTGTTCGTTAGACCCATTTTAAATAGGTGTCCTCGTAGCCCGCAGTGGCCAGTTAGAACGCCCGTTAGTGTTCGGAGGTTCCTTCTGGACATCATAAGGTTTTTTTCGCTATTGACTTGTCTGGATAGCTCAGCATTATTTTTGCAAAATTGCAGTTTGTAGTATCATCCCATTTTCCTTTAAACAGTCGATGGGAGTATTCTTTAATGATGTCTTTAATCGCTGCTGTTGTCAGTCCAGTGGTGGGGACGGGACCAACTAGTTTCCGTCTCGAAGCCGCCCTGGCCAGCGAGTCAGCGGTATGATTACCTTTAGATATGTCATGTCCCTTGATCCAGGCTAGGTTGACCACATTATTTAGAGAGATGTTAGTCAGGGCTTGATGACATTCTAGTACTAGTCCCGAAGTAATTCGTGGTCTTTTCAGGGCTAGTAATGCTTGCCTACTGTCTGTATAAATACAGATCGCATGGTTGGCGATGTTGCGGCTTTTAATTTCGTAAGCCGCTATAGTTATGGCTGTCAGTTCGGATTGAAGCACGCTGGGTTCGGCGCCCATTGTCCATCCGATTTTCAGGTTTATGGTTGGTGAGTATATGCCACAGCCTGTGCCCACCTTGGTCTTAGAGCCGTCAGTGTACAGGCTAATGGTTCCTTTAGACTCGCCTTTTATTGGTTTAGTTCCTCTTATGTTGATTGTGTAGGGTTTATTGAAAACAAACCTTGCTGCAACTGAGTCCGCTCTTGCCTGTAGAATTGGAAATTCCCTGTAACATCCCTCCACAGGCGTCGTCCAGTTGAGCCAGTGCCTACATTAGTGTCTAGACCGACCATGCGAAGGCGTGTTAGAGTCATCAAAGCCGCTTCCCTTACAAATATATCAAGGGGGTGAGATTCAATATCACCTCCATAGCTCTAGTCGGTGTAGTCCTTATAGCACCTGTGATGTTTAAACATGCTATTCTTTGAATTTGATCTAGCTTATGTTTTGCCGTGATCTGTTCTGTTTTGGACCACCACACTATGGAACCGTAAGTTACCATGGGTCTTATTATGGCCGTGTAGATCCAATGGGCTACCTTGGGAGAGAATCCCCAAGTCTTTCCTATGGTTCTGCGGCATTGATCAAAAGCAATATATGCTTTCTTTATTCTGTTCTCCAACTGAGAATTCCACGTTAGCTTACTGTCAAAGGTAATACCAAGGTATTTGACCTCTGTTGAGAAGCTCAGTTCTGTATTGAAAAGAACGGGTGCTCTGATGTTCCCTAGTTTCTTTTTCTTTGTAAACAGAACCATTTCTGTTTTCTTGGGATTTACAGATAGAGCGTGTTCAACGCACCACTGTTCCAACTTTTTAAGGGCATGTTGCATTCTATCGCAGATTACATTCAGGAATTTGCCTGTTAGCAAAATAACCACGTCATCCGCGTATGCTATCGTGTATAGGTATTCGTCGTTAAGGCGTCGCAAGAGGCTGTCTAGAACCATGTTCCATAGTAAGGGTGAGAGTACTCCTCCCTGCGGACAGCCTTTTGTTACCTTGCCCCTGACCTTAACATCGTCAGCCTTTATTTCTATTACTCGTTTAGAGAGCATATTCATTATCCATCCATTTACTGTTGGTGGGGTATGATAGTCAGCAAGTGCGTCTGATATTTTGGTAAAGGTCGTTTTGTCAAACGCCCCCTCTATGTCTACGAATACACCTAAGGCGGACTCCTTGTAGTCCATTGATCTTTCGATTTTATTTGAGACTGCGTATAGTGCTGTCTCTGTTGATCTGCCTGTAGTGTATGCATGTTGGTTTGGGTGTAAGGGTTTATTGATAATCACTACATCTCTGATATATCTTTCGTAGCCGCTCCATGGTTTTCATGGGAAATGATGTAAGGCTGATTGGTCTAAATGATTTAGGGATACTGTAGTCAGCCTTCCTGGTTTTGAGATGAAGACAACTCTGACTTCTCTCCAGGCCTCGGGATGTATCTTAGGGCCTCAGTGATGACCTGAAAATCCCACAGGTGCGGAAGTAGCACCTCCATTCCCCACTGAGTAGGGCTGACTTACGCCGTCGAGTCCGGTGCATTTGAAGGGAGAAGCCAGTATGGAAGGCCTTGTCCTCATCAATAATTTTGAGGAACTTTGCCAGATCTTCGTTTGTGGGTATCACCTCAATCCACGTCCACAGTAGGATGTCCAGGCCGCTCTTTGTTTTTGTCTTATGACTTTTTTGTATTCTTTGAGGAGGGATCTGTACAGTTCCCAGTCCTCATCGAGTTTGGTTGTTTTAGCCTTGTTAAAATCTTTCCTGGCTTCCTTTTTGAGGTGATCTAGTTCTTGGCACCACCAAGGGCAGACTGTACCATCGTTCTTGACCAACCTCATGGGACAGGCGCCTTTATAGGCCTTTAGCATTGTGTTTTGGATTGTATTGGAGTACATTTCCAAATCGTTGTGTGTTTTGGGTGTTTTAGTTTCTACATACCGCAGTTCCTCTACCAACAGCTCGTGGTATTGTACCTTATCTGTTTTTCGAGGATCCCGGATTAGTGTAGATGTTGTTACAGAAAAGTTTATTTCATACGTTAACCAGCGGTGGTCTGACATTGAAGCTTCGTCAGATACCTGCCAGTTTTGTATTAAGTTAGATATACTTGTGGTGCTAAGAGTAATATCTATTCTAGTTTGACAGCGCGAGTTCACAAAAGTGGGCTCGGTGCCTTGATTTATAATACTTAGATTATGTGTTATGATAAAGTAGTAAAGTGACTTACCTCTAGTGTTTATGTCCTTACTGCCCCAGCTGATATGATGTGAGTTAGAGTCACAGCCCATAACAAGCTCCAAACTGTGTTTGCGGCAGTATTCTACCAGATCCTCCATTTCTTTCCCAGGTGGTGGTGTCACTGCATCTGAGGGGAGGTATACTGAAGCCAGGACAATGGTTTTCTTTTGGCCATTCGTAACATATTCCATCCTGATTGCAGTGACGTCTGAGGTGGAAAGATGTATAAGCGGATGACCTCGGAATGACCTAGGAATGTAAATGGCTCTCCTAGGTTGACTATTGCTTGGAAAGCTAAAAATTTTACCCATTAGTTTGCCTAAGCCTAATATCTTGGTTTGATTTCTCCAGGGTTCCTGGATCAGTGCTACTGTATCCTGCAGCCCATCAAGGCGTTGGCATAATGTTGCCGTTGCTGCCCTGCTGTGCTGCAAGTTTCACTGTATAAATCTTACCTGTTTAGTAACTGCTGCCTTGTTAGCCAAGACGGTGTAGGTAGCAGTTCTTTAGTTTTGCGCAGTTGGAGTGAGCGTAGTGTCACTGGAGGCCGACGTGCTCGACCCACAGTCTGAGTCACCTTGGGTTGGTGTCGAAGCGACATTGTGAGAGACATCGAAAATTGGCCAAGAACTTTAATTTGACTGGCCTCATTTAACATATATGGTTTTCTGCTGCATAAATAAATAAAAATAAATAAATGTTATCAGAAATAGCCAAAAAGAGCTGGTAAAAGACCTACAAAAAATTGTAAACCGGCAAAGTATAAATCAAAGAAATAATTACAAACGTATTTTTGGATTGAACATTTTTGTAATTTAATAAAAATAATAGCTGGGACAGTATAGTGAACGCAACCCCTTTGAAAACTAAAATTATTGTAATGAAATAAATTAAAAATATTTTTAACTTTGGTGGGGTCAGGTACTTTAATTTAGACAAAAAAATAAAAAGTGATTTATTCAACCTACAATTACATGTAGATTTCAAAAATGGTGGCAAAGTGGGGGTTGCTATTTAAAATTTTCACAAAATTATTGATTCAAGAAATATTAAATGCCGTTCGTTCGATATTGTCACCCTTCATAACTCTGACTTTTTTATGGAGTAGAACATATATACACGGTGTAACATTTTGCTATATTTTTCGAAATGAGGCTACTTTTTTCTTGAGCATTTTTTAATTTGTTTAACTTACCTTATACAGGGTGCCATAGATTTGAGTGCATGCATGGGGATCTCGGAAACCGTAAGAGATACGAAGTCGGTTAAATTATGGCAAAGTTGTGTATTTACGTAACTAACCATGTCCACTTTAGAAAGTTGTAAAATTCCAAATACTTTCGGAGATGTCCGGGAAAAACCGAAATTTGCCGATTTCGTTTTTTTACGTTCTTTAAAGAGATATGGAAAAACAAAAGACACTTTCTCATGGCCACTTTTTAAGCTTTACAAAACAACGTTAAGAGATTTTCCGTACGACGTTTCGTTTTCGTTAAACCATCATCAACTTTTTTTTTAAATGGATCTGGGTTTTTATTTAATTTTTTTGAACCCCCTATTATCTCAATTACAAAAATGTATAATACCTAATATTTATTAACAAATATGGAACCCTCTATAAGAAATGGTGTGCGTTTCTTGTCTAACTCATTGTCTCTTATGGAAAATATGTTTATTTGACAGAAAAATATTAAGTGTTATACATCATTGTAATTGGAATTATAACTGCTTCAAAAAAAATGCAATAAACATTTGAGTGCCGTATTTAAAAAAGTAAAGTTGATGATAGTTTAACGAAAACAAAACGTCGCACGCAAAATCTCTCAAAGCTGTTTTGTAGAGCTTAAAAAGTGGCATAAGAAAATGTCTTTTGTTTTTCCATATCTCTTTAAATAACTTCAGAAAAAAATAAAAACGAAATCGGCAAATTTCGGTTTGTTTCCGGATATCTCCGGAAGTACGCGGAATTTTAAAACTTTCTAAACGGCATGTTGCTAAGCACCTAAATGCGCAACTTTGCAATAATTTAACTGGCTTCGTATCTCTTACGGTGTTTGAGATCCCCATGCATGCACTCGAATCTGTGGCACCCTGTATATACTTGGACCTATAACACAGGCACACAAAAGAAAGTTCTGAACCAGATATGATAAGCACCTTCCGTTATGTTTTTCGGTACGCTAAAAACGAATCCGAAGTCAGAATTTACCCATCACCCTGATATTTTGCCCCAGCAACCCCCCAGCACCCCCTCCCGAAGGGTTAAAATTTTATTCATTTGGAAAAGATATAACAAATATATCTGACAATACGTATTTTGGCATGTTAAAAACAAATATGAAGTTAGAATTTACCCATCACCTTTAGATTTTGCCCCAGCAACCCCTAGCCCCCCCCCAAGTTTCAAAATTGTATTTATTTGGAAAAGATATAATAAATATCTGAAATTACGTTTTTGGCGTGCTAAAAACGAATATGAAGTTGAAATTTACCCATAACCCTTGAATTTAACCCTAGCAATCCCCAGCAACCCCCAGCATCACCCAGCAACCATCCAAAGGGCTAAAATTTTATTTTATTTAAAGAATTAAAATAAATATCTAACGTTTTCAGTACACCAAACAACGTATTGTCCGATATTTATTACAACTATTCTAAGTAAATAAAGTTTTACCCATTAAGGAGGGGAAGTTGCTGGGGGCTGCTGAAGCAAAATGTAAGGGTGATGGGTAAATTCTGACTTTATATTCATTTGTAGCACACCAAAAAACGTATTGTCAGATATTCGTTTTAATTCTTCTAATAAAATAAAATTTTTGCCCTTAGGGTGGTTTCTGGGTGATGCTGGGTGTTGCTGGGGGTTGCTAGGGTTAAATTCAAGGGTTATGGGTAAGTTCTAACTTCATATTCAACATCAAAAAACGTATTGTCAGATATTTATTAAATATTTTCCAAATGAATAAAATTTTAACCCTTCGGGGGGTGCTGGGGGGTTGCTTGGGCAAAATCTAAGGGTGATGGGTAAATTCTGACTTCGGATTCGTTTTTAGCGCACCGAAAAACATACCGCAAGGTACTTCACATATCTGGTTCAGAACATTTTTTTTGTGTGCCTGTGTAATATAAATAATTGCTGCTAAAATAGTTTGGGGGTCATGTACTCACTTGTTCCAAGAATAAAATCTTTGGACAATTTACATATAAAAAAGTTTCCGTTTGTTGCGCAAATAATATACAAACAACATATTTCAACACCATGCGATTCGTTTCCTATTCTTATCCGGCTACGGCCTTACCTTTAAAGGCCCAAAAACTAAGTCAGTGTTCGTCGTAAAAATCACACTCTCTCTTTGAGTATATTATATATTAAATATACAGTGTGTCTCAAATTGGTGGGGAATGTATAGGGATCTTGGAAACCACGATAGATAAAAAATCGGTTAAATGGGGAAAGTTTTGGACAATTATGTTAGTAAGCTAATCCCGTTTACTAAATGGTTTTTTCTATTCAGGTTTTTTAGAAATTTTGAAAAAACCTGAAACATGCCTTTTTAAAAATCGGCCATATTTTTCTTATAAGTGAAAATTTTTCAAATCTGTAAAAACTTCTTCAAAGAAATTTTTTTTTAGAATATGACCGAGTAGTCAATTTTTATTTTCTACGTTTCGGGTTTTTAGAATCATCATTAACTTTGTTTTTTCATATGGGCGCCATATTGGATTTTTTCGCAGCCAAATAGTGCTTTTTATTCTGATTTCAACAATGCATGACATGTTATAGTTTAGGAGTTTATAAACTCATCTACTTCAAAAAACAAATATTTTCTCAGTTGGCTTTGATTCCGGCGAATGTCATATAGCGTCATTATCAAGTTAGCTCGGGTACGTTATTACAATTTTTTCGACTCTGTAAAATGGTTAATTATTTTTAGAAAAACTTGATATTTTGGCACATTATTTCCAAAGCAATAGAAATGTTAATATAGCTGCGCAAACGTATTTCCACCATTTTCCTGAAAGGCAGCAACCTAAAATATCATACTTTTGAAAACTGGTTACAAATTTGCTTGAATTTGGGAGTTTTAAAAAACCACGACCTAAGAAGTACGTTGAAGAAAATCGACAACGGGTTGCTGCAGTTAACCAACATTTTAACGAAAATCCAACATCTTCAGCCAGGGATGTTGATAGAGAATTCCACATATCTAAGTCAACCATTCATAGGGTAGCTAAGATTATTTAAAAAATATCGTAAATATGTTGAGAGAAATGGACAATATTTTGAATTTTAGATCGTTATTTTACATCTTCATTTTAGTAGGGATATTAGTTTAGCCACTTTCCACTGTTTTTGTTTTCACTTGTTTCAATTAACTTGTTACGTGTAGTTTTGTTGTAACGCGGTATTAACGTTATAACTTTGTTCGCGAAATCCATTTTTGTAAAATATCTGTTTAGCTTATCTATTTTGACAATTACTAATATTTTATTGTTCACAAAAAAATGACGTTCGCCGGAATCAAGGCCAACTGAGAAAATATTTGTTTTTTGAAATAAATGAGATTATAAACTCTTGAATTATAACATGTTATACATTGTTCAAATAAGAATAAAAAACACTATTTGGCTGCGGAAAAAAATCCAATATGGCGTCCATATGAAAAAGTAAAGTTGATGATGATTCTAAAAACCCGAAACGTAGAAAATAAAAATTGACTACACGATCATATTCTACAAAAAAGTTGCTTAAAGAAGTTTCTCGGAGTTGAAAAATTTTCACTTATAAAAAAAATATGGCCGATTATCGAAAATGCATGTTTCAGGTTTTTTCAAAATTTTTCAAAAACCTGAAATAAATATCCTTGATTTTAACATTTTGAGGTCCATTAATTAGGAAGAAATTTCTGTCTGTCCGTCAGTCTTTTAACGCCGTAACTTCAAAGAATGAAATATTTATATGAAGTTTGTTATACGTGCAATACGTTGAGAGAGTAAGATATATATATCTAGTGATATCGCTTCAAATAAAGGAGGTGAGAGGGGTAAAAGTAAATATATTAGGTAATGTTTTAGACATTTTTTTCTTTTTACAATCAACTTAATAAATGATTTGTTGTCCGGACCTATATGAGTTGAAAAAACGAGGCTAAAGAGAAACAGAAAAAATTGAATATAATAAGTTATATATTATTTTTAAGGTTTATTTGGGTTAAAAAAATTTAAATCTTTTTTTTTTGAAAAATAAAAAATTTTATGTGGATTTTTAATACTTTTTTATATTGCATTGGATAAAAATTGAACCGAGCTTTGCATTGCAAAAATTTTTATGAAAAAATAAAATGGAGATAATGAAGCGTTAGCCGTTTTTAACATTCATGTTAGATAAAACCATGTAGTGAACGGAATTATTAACATAATTGTCCAAAACTTTCCCCATTTAACCGATTTTCTATCTATCGTGGTTTCCAAGATCCCCATACATTCCCCACCAATTTGGGACACACTGTATATTATATTAATAAATACATTTGTAGGGTTTTTCTCTTTGCAGTAGTGCTAGTATGCTATTTACTATGTTGGTACTGTAAAAAATTAGAAAAAGAGCGGCAAGCTGTACGAGTAAACGTTGATAATGAAAGAGTATCACCTAGAATACTACCCCCAAGGTTAAGATCTGTAGAGCCTGCTAGTGTAGACCATTTATTGGAGACACTCATATTAAGTTACAGAAACCGTAAGTTATTTCCATTCACAGGCAAAAAGTAAAAAATACGTAGGGTTCTATCTCTTAGATTTAGAGGCTATTTTTAGATGCTGTTCAATTTTTGTTAGTTTTTTAATATGCAATATGCATACGAAACTTGATGACATGCTAACGTGAAAATGGAGCAAACAAAGCCAAATTAGTTATCAGGCTATCGGCCGAGTGACGATCTCGTTGTTAAAGTTGCAATAAACTTAAGAATGGGTTAAATTTAACACAGAGTGAAAAATAAAAAAAAACTTGACACCGTAGCACATTTCATGCCAACTGGATGGCAATAATGTTCGGAATTTTGCTTTAAAAATTAATTAAACATATAAAAAAAATAATAACCTTGCATAGAATATGAAAAAATAGCTTTGGCACTCTAATAAAGTAATTTTATATATTTTCTTCAAAAACAAGCAGTACGATAGATAGCTCAAATGACCAATACTTTAGAACTTTTTTAAATTTGTTTTTTTAAGAGGTTCTTTAATATAACTTATGCTTATTATATTTTCTTAATAAATTTAGTGATGGACCGACTGCTTTGATTTTTACTTTTAATAAAATAAAACGTTTTTTATTTTTTACTTTCCAAAGAACAAGCAAAACTTTTACAAGGAATCTTTTCTTCAATATTTCTCTACTTTTCTTCTTACGACATCCATACTTTTTTATTAGAAACGTAGTAACAAATATGGATCTAACACCCTAACTTCCTAAAATCTAAAGGGTCGACATTTTTACTCGAACCTAACTTATAAAATGTTCCTTTAACATTCAGGTAGCATTACTTCTAGAATAAAAAAATAGCTGTTTTCTTTTGCTAGAAAATTGCTGTTTCAGTTTAATCAATATTAGTAAAACCAATGATCGATATACATTTTTGGTAAAACTATTTATTTTCACCATTTTATTAATCACTGCTTTATATATCTATCTATTCTTTTTCAGAAATAAAAGAATTTAAAGAATTTTGTATATTCTTATGCAAGTTTATCATGCGCTAGAGTGAGTTTCTAGTCAAGCATTTACATGGTTTGGGTAGTTCAAGAGCGTTTTCAGAGTGTTCCCGTGATGAAAAGTGCCATGCCCATTAATTGCCATTTTTTATTGTTAAGCTTTTAGAGCAGACCATGCTCTGAGGCGCGGATAAATTTTCGTCACTAGAAAGCCCCTCAGATTATCCATCGCAACCTTCGAGCGTATACTATTAGAGGCAGCCTTCCAACTTGGTCGTGCAAACAATGTGCGTGAGAGAGAAAGTTGAATAAGAGTACAACATTTCTCTCTCGCTCTACGTGCTAAGTAGTCGGCGAGGAATGGTATATATTACGCAGACCAATCAGCACAACAAATGGTATAGGGTAGTTTTTTGCCATCACGTCAGGATAACGAGATTTTAAGGTCATTTAGAGGTTAAAATAGTGATAATTTTGAAAGCGGCCCTAGTACAACTTCTAGAGCGACCTATTAACTTGACGGTACGTGTATAGCTCTTGAGTACTTTTTGGACATTAGAAAAAAGCTCTCTATCTCGCCCAGGACCCGCCAGGCTGGCCCAGGGGGGAGAAAGGCGGCATGGGCGTTCTAACTGGCAAATTTTGATTTCCCTGCCAAGACGTTAAATTTTAACGATGCATTTGCTGTAAGTTAATGACGTTCGACCCGGCACTAATAATAAAGCTATATATAGCTTTACTATAATTACAGTCAAAATTTCAAGAACTGTTTTTCCATGTACTTTCTAGCCCTGTTGAAATGTCCTACTTGGATTTAACCGCAAGCAAGAACGCATATCCGTCTTCAAAATTCGTAGCTCTCTGGTCAAGCCCTCGATGTTCAGGCAATAAGAGACTAGAGTCAATCGATGCAGTGCTGTGTCAACCGTCATTAACTGCAAATGCATAGACAAAATTAAACATCTTGTCAGGGAAATCGAAATTGGCGAGTTTGGACCCCGTGGTCCTGGGCGTGATTCGGAGGTTTTTTCTAATGTCGAAAAAGTACTGAAGAGCTATAGTTACCTGTCAAGTTAGTAGGTCGCTCGAGAAGCTGTACCAGAGACGCTTTCAAAAATATTACCATTTGAACTCTAAATGACCTTTAAATTCGGATTCAAGGCGCCGAAGTACCTAGGACATTTTTTTTTGTAAAGCTGTTTAATCACTGAGTTTGCTCTAATTAAAGCAAGAAAAAAGTTTATTATTTAATACATCAATTCAATTTATGATAATAATTATTATAATTAGTATAGTTATATGTGGATCTTTTTTTTGTTAAAAAATTGTTTTGATGTTTATTACAATATTTTTTTTATTATAATTTTTTTTATTTTGTTTTTGTTATCTATTATATTTTAGTGCAAATAAAACTGAATTTATTGACATAAGAAGAAAAAATTCATATATTGCTATTTTTCTTAATTTCTTATCATAAAAAATTATTGGGGATTTCCATCACTATTTTTGCTATCCTTAAGTTTTGTTTATTTTAACTAAAAATAAAATGTAGGTTAACGATAACTTTATTTTACAAAATAATTTTATTTATAGCTGCAATAAATTATTTAAAAAATCATATTTAAGAATTTCAATGCCTAGGCCCTAGGGCGCTAATTGGTTTATAGTCTAGGGCACCAAAATTGATAAGAACACCCCTGAATACTAACAGTCCAATTTCACGTGACAAAGGATCATACGTGTTCGTTTGGCAACATAGATTCGTTGTGACAGCTCTTGTTATTGCAGTAAAAAGTTAATGACAACCATTTATCATTTCAGGTTTGTCAAACGGCCAGAACCAACAAAATCACAACGTAGAGGACCCCGATATATTATTCAATACCGGCGGAGATCCTCCACCCAAATATGTTGATGCTTTAAAAATGCCAAAACCTGACCTGATTATGACTATTACAACCCTTGCCGAAAACAATGCTGAAAATATTTCGTCATATTCAACGCATAACGAAGGTGACAGCAGCGAAGAAGTTAATAGTTTTGTGGTTGTGGATATTGTAGACGTAGACAATGAGGCTGTACCCAGTTATGAGGAGGCAATAAAAGATATTTAAATTTTAAAGTTATTTTTTGTAAATAGTAAATATAGTCATACATCAAATTATTCGAACAGTAATAAACAGCAAAATGAGTTAGTTATGTATTCCGGACCTAAAATGACCGATTAATCCACTAAATCGATCCTAAAGTGCATAAAACGACAAATGAAGCTGCTATTTCGATTGAAAATTTCAGTTCAGATGCAAAAGCAGACATTCGGAACGGAAATTCATATGCAAAAGCAGACATTTGCATTCAGTTAATCCGGTGGCTGCGTTTCTGTCATGTGATCTCGCGATCTCCGATTAATTTTGCAGTCTAGTTTGTTATTGTAATCAGAACAGCCAGAAACACAAGAAGTGTCTCAGAATCTTTAATGATAATATTAAAAAGTTATATAATATCTTACGATTTAGTAGAAGCATTGATAATGACATTAAAATTGTGCCATTTCTTCCGGAAAGGGCTGTAAAAAAGTTGTAAACAAGCAAGAATGGAAAAGAGAAAAAACTAAGACTCGAAGGTATGTTTTACTCTAGAAGTCCTTGTCGGGTTTTTCTTATGTTAGGTAATTTAATTTTGTAGATATTCGCGCAAAAGCCTTCCAGAATGTCCTACATGCGGACATGAAACACACTTAATGCAGTGTTCGTTATTGACTATCACAGAGATTAGAAAGTTCAATGAGAGTTTTTATAAGAGCAAGTCCAAATACTTATCAGGACATGTTTATTTTAAAATATTGTGAGACAAATAAACCAAAAAGAGCCGGTAGCCAAATCAAAGGGAATGTTCGGAATAAACCAAAAGCAATTAGTGTAAAGTACAAGGCAATACGACATTGACTTTGGATCTCCAAAGGTCTCAGTATGCCTAAAATTTCTTGAAAAAATTAAGAACATCACTGATCCACGAAAAAAACTAAAGGCGATGACAGAACAACGAGTACACAAACTACGCAGCAAAGCGTTCCATGATTTATTAAGGGAGGATGATCCCACAGTTGCAATATTTGCTTTGGACTGTCAAAAGAACTTACCACTGTCAAAGATTCCTGACCAGGCTTGTTGTTTTAGCATGCAGATAAACCTGTATAATTTTACGGTGGTAAGTGGAAACTTAAAATCACAACTTAACCCCAGAACTACAAAGTCATTTTTATGGACAGACTCAGACCGTCAAGGAAGCTCAAATGAGATAGTTTCCGCAGTGTTCTATACACTTTAAAATTTCAAATTTGATAAACACGTAGAAAAAGTACGCTTGGTATAGTACAGGATCCCACTGCTCGATTCTGCAGGTATCTGTTTTTTTGATACAACCAATTTTAAATGAATGTTAAGGAAGTATGCAATGGATTAGGGATAGGTTGCCTATAAAAAAATAGCCGCAATTATCTGTAATTAATTTTACTATAATTAATTCGCTAACATAACTTGCAACTATATGTTTTTTCAATTAATTTTACGACATTTGAAAGATAATAATGTCACAAATTAAAAAAGAAATGGTTGCCAGCCCTCAGTCAGCCGCAGCTTTAGGGTTGCCATATGTAAACATGTATACCAGTGTTAATTGTTTACACTTACCTGTTTTTTTTTTAATTTTTAATACAAAATTAAAGTTTTATATATACTAATTACAAAAATCCATGGTTACCAGTTGGAAAATGGCCGCAAACAGAGATTGCCATGATTTCAATGAACGATTCTCGCTTCAGGTAAGTGGAAGCGCAAGAGAGAAGATGCACGCATTGTTATGTGCTGTAATCAAGAGTATAATGTAGTGTCGATATAGTTCTAGTATTTCTTTACTTATTTTTTATGAAACATAAATTTTAGAGACTTTAGACTAGTAGCAGATGGTTGCGCAAAAATAGCACGATGGTTGGCATGCTAGTATACTGTATACTGGCTTCAGTGCTGTGCTTTGCCCTAGATAAAATACGTAGAACTTGTATTTCCAGTTGTTGGTAATTCATTTCTCCCGCCCGACCGAGTATTTGGCCAAATAGAGCCAGCCAAACAAATCATTTTTTCAAAAACCACCAACGGATCGGTTTTGGTCACAGAATAGCAGTTCTACAAATATAATACTTCTGTTGCTAAAGGTATCTGTAAGAAAGGAAAGAAAATCACTCACTTACAGCTAAAAAAACCAATGACTGTAGGAAGAAGTGTTAAGCCCTACAAAGTAAAAAAATATATTGTCTTTGTTAACTAAACACTATGGAGCTGAATGGACAAAGGATAAACGTCTTTCCTTCTTCAAAAATGCTTTCAAGAAAAAAAGAGATAAACCAGAAGAATTTAGTGCTGCTGATGATATTTTAGTTATTTTACTTGATACTGAAGACCCAGACTTTAGAATCTAGAATCGCTTATTATGGTGTACTTTACTTAAAAAAATTCTTTATTGTTGAAACTCCATTTTACTACTGATATTCCACCAGAGAAATAGAGAAGAGGAGAAAGCGCTTCAATCTGCGCGAAAAGTCTAATATAGGGCGCCGCCATGGTTGCTTTCGCTTGTCATTTGTCATCATTTGTGCTTGTCATGTCATAATCTTGTTTGTAAACAAAAATTTAATTAAATTTGTTTTGGATGAATAATATTACGTTTTATGAATGAAATTAAAATTTTAAGATGAAAACATGTACCATTATTAAACAGTATATTTATGCAGGTGAATAATTTGTTTGAATTAAAAATATTTATGGGTTAGAAGATTTTTCGGTAAAAGCTCAGAATATTGAAGTCCTACATAATGTGTTTTGAATTTTTATTAAGGATAAAGAAAGCAGAATACGTTATAAATATGTATATAATATACATATATTACAATTTTTAATGAAAAGGGAGAAGATCCAGGTCACTGGCAGAAACGATAAATGGAAATGCTAAATCGAAATACCAACTTGTTTACAAAAAAGCTTTAATAATTTTACCAATAACTGCAGTGCTGTCTTTAGAACTCTAAAGTAAACATATCTTTTTAATGGATTCTTTAAAACAAAAAGGCCTCCTGTTATTCAAAATTTGTGTACAGTATTTCACCTTTTATGTAAGTGCTCTTATCGAAGGTATTTCATAATTTGGTGTAAAAAGTGTTAACTAATTCTAAATAACAACCAGACCTAAAGTTACAATAAGAATATAGCAAAATGCATACAATTTAAAAGGCATCCTAAAGAATTTCCCAGCGAGAACATGCAATATGGACAAATAGCATTTTATTAAATAAAATAAATAATCAGTAAAGAAGTGTTTTATTTATACACTGTATTTTATGTCAAATGTTTTTTTTGCATTAAAAAGTAAATTTACTTTAAGAAATGACACTGGATAATACATGTAGTTGGCCAAATTGAACACCTTTATTTTATAAAATGGTTGTTTAACAATATCTATAATCATATATCATCTTAAGCAGGTGATCATAAGTGTGAGTTTTTTTCTTACTATGAAAATTATAAAAGGAAGGTCCTATATATTTAAAAGAAAACATGCTATATATTAATTTTTATATGCACTGTGATGATACTAACCTTTTAACTTATGCCACTCTTTTTGTTTACCTAAACCATTTTAAACAATGCTCAGGTCAGCTGCCATTCACATATCTTTTTCTTATGATATTCTTTTTTTCAATACCTATACTCCTTTTTTTTAGTTTTCATAATACAACCAGACATATTCCTTGTCTTTGTAGCTTATTTTCTCAAATTTCTTAAAATAATTTTTAGTGGAGAATATGTTTTTTTTGACAATTAATATCGTAAAATTGCAAACATAAATTTCTGTTTCCTGTTAAACTAATCTTATTGTATTGTATAATTTAAGATAATTTTTATCGATGTTTAAATATTGTAGATTACACACACATTCTAATTGAGCAAATTATTTCATAATTAGTTTATATTTAGGCTGCTGCAGAGACAATTTGAATGATTAATATGTGGCAATTGCCAATACTAAGATACCATAATAATAGAGTTATATAGACACAATCAGGGGCAAGTTCACACTCTCCCTCTGAGGAAAAGAAAAGTAAATTCTTAACTTAACCAGTAGGGGAGGGCTAAACTAGGGGTAATAAAAAAGATTTTTTTTAAATAGGAGACCATTAAATGGAACCAATTTGGGAATTAATTTTTAAATTTTTCCCCCTTAATATTGGTTGGGGTTTTCCCGGGAAGGGTGAATTGGTGGGATTTGGGAAATTTCCACAAAAGAAAAGGGGGATAAAATTTTTCCAAAATTTTTTTTTTCCATAGGTTCACTATCCGGGAAAACCTTTTTTAAAAATGATTTGCTAGCAACCAATTGTTCATTTGGCAGTATACTCAACCTTTTTTTTAACCAAATTTCCCTCGGAAATCAAAAATTTTAAAACAGAAAATTTTGTTGTTTAAAAGGGTATGAAAAAACCAAAAACCCAAACCTTTTAAAATTGTTACTTGAAAAAATTTCAAAAAACCCTTTTTTTTTTTTTTAAATTTTTTCTAGGTTTTATTTACCCAATAAAAATTTTCACTATAAAAAAGGACCAAGCAAAAAAATTTTGCTAAATTAATCTTCAAATTGGAAAACCCCTCTAAACAAGAAAAGTTCATTAAACTAAAAAAAGTTAAAAAAAGGTTAATTAAAAAAAAAAACAACCTTAACCAAAATAAACAAAGAATTTAAAAAAACCAAATTTTTTCCAAAAAGAAAACAAAACATTTAAAACGAAAAAACCTCTTTGGGTTTAAAAATTTGGACCAAACCCTTTTTTTTTTTCCGGTGCAAAACCAGACATATGCAGTTCACTTGCGAGTATAAGCAAACAATTGAACGTTTCAGATGCAAAACGAGACGTAATACATAATTTTTATAACAAAATATTTTCCAACTGATGAATGAAATTCTAATAGGTTTGTATTCAGAAATAGTATTAGAAGTATATAGTGCAAATTGCAGTCGATTGACAAACAAATAAGTATATTACAGGTTTTTTGCGTTTTACTTAACGAAGTCCAGATTTATTTCTTAAATTAGATATTCTTGACAAATTGGTGATTGCAATTCAGTGCAGTAACCGAATACTGACTGACGTGACCGGGCCGTATTTTAATTTTATCGTCACCGACCGATATTTTTACACAAATATGGACGTAGAGATCGAACGCTGTAAGAACAACACCGATACGTCACGGTCTCATATGGCAAACCCGTATAAAACCGTGACGTATCGGTGTTATTCTAACAGCGTTCGATCTCTACGTACTCCAAGCGAAATAATTATGGACGACGAAAAACTTATTGGCCTAGTAGTACAGAAAATAAAGCATTTTGGCTCGGAATATTTTTGTCCTACATGGATTTAGCTGAAATTTTTACAGAAGGTAGCAAATAGCCCAAGGATCAAAGTTTATATGATGCTGAGGGGTGCTTTTATCCTGGGGGTGGTTGTCACCTCATCGTGGGGATAGAAATTTTTTATTACATTTTAACTACAGAAATCGACCAAAAAAGTAATTTTTAGTAAAAAATAAGTTATCCATTTTTTTTTGTAAAACTAATATTTTTCGAGTTATTCGTGATTAAAAGAAACAGTTTTTCGTCGAAATAATTAACGTTTTTAATGGGTTATTCGCGGATAACTCTAAAAATATGCATTTTATCAAAAAACTAAAAATAGCAAAATTGTAGCTTATAAAACTCCAAAACATTTTTTTTTATAATTTCTCTACAACCAATAGAACTGGCGAAAAGAACGAACTAGTTCGCAATAGGACTTCGAACTAATTGAGCGCTCCTTATGTCGAACGATTACGCTCAATAAGACTAATCAGTTTCGAGAAGAAATAATTTTAGGAAATATTGTTTATTTTGGGCTTAGTCCACTTAGAGGTCTTAAAACTCAAAAACCAGAGGTTGCCGGAAAAAACTTATTTTAGATTCGGACAGCGGAGTGTCCGATAAGTAAAATTTTACCACATTATTAGGACGAAACAAAAATTCATAAAATCTGAGAATAATATTGTTTTGTATTTCTTGTTTGCGTCTATTGATTTTTGGATGATAGACCTCTATTTATATTAATTATTTTATTATATTACTTTTACCTGAATACATCTCTTTTTAAATCGAAAGGCATAAATGTATTATCAGTTGCCTAACGATAAATCAGTGTTGCCGCTCGTAGCGGCTTATCGCGAAAATAGAGAATTTTTGACTTTTTAGACGTAGCGGTGATTTACAAAAGCAAACCTATTTGTAGGGACTTTTTCCAAGTTTGATCAGGACATTTTATTTAAATTTTTTAACGATGTACTAATTTCACATATCTTATTTCAATTTATATTTAAATTATAACCTTTTGCTTTCGAGAGAGAGAAGTTCATGGGTACTTTATCTATCTCTCTCTCTCGCATGGATCAGTAAAAAGAGACAGATAGGGTACCGCGATCTTCTTTCTCTTTCTAACCGTCGGACGTTTCCGCGTACAGGCAGGCGTATATCATCCCTGCTCTATCTATAATGCCTCTATGTATATCCAACGATTATATACTAAAAATACATTTTTGCGAGGTAACCATAGGTCTGCTTGTTATTTAGAAATAGTGTACAATATTGTATTTTTTACGTAAGCGCTCTTATGAAAGGTGTGTTGTAGGACTACGTAGGTAAAAAAAAGTGTAAAATATTACTGAATAATAAACAGATCTTGTACAAACAGGCCGCACGACCTCTCCCCCGCACAAAACACAAAAGAAACGCCCACGAAATAATAACAATTCAAATAAAGGAGACAGATCATATCTCAGCAAAATGGTGACTGAACCTGCGCGAGAAAAATGTCCGTACCAAGTCCGTACTTTCCCGCCGATTCATGAAATTGTGCTGCTCTTTGTTAGTTATGCTGTGATACCGGTATGTTGTAGTTACCTCGCAAAAATTTGTAATATAAACGTTGATAACGCGGAGTAAGAGAGAAAGAGGGTAGAGAATGATTTTCAAGGAATGCAGTATACCACAGGATTACCCCCCGGATTACTGTTTTTGTTATTTTTTTACATACGAAAAATTTTTTTTATTTTGTATAACGGGCCCTTAAAATACTGCTTTTCCTTATTTGTGTCGCTATAATAGATTTTTCTTTATTTTTTTAACCGTGGGTTATCGCGCAGCTTGAGTCGCGCAAACCCGTTTGTTTCTGTTTGTGAGTTTGCATCTATTAATGGCAACTCTGCTTCCTCCCAGAATTTGGCTTTAGAAATTCATTTAAAGGCCACTTTCCATAACTTAATCAAAATGAAATAATTGACAAACTTAGTATATATTTATATAAATAGTTTAAGGCGCGGCGGAAAAATCCAATACCCAAAGAAAAAAAATATAGTGGGCAGAAAAAAGGTGAACCAATAATACTGATAAAATTTTCCCAAAACTTCTGGTTCTCTTGCTGCTTTTTGCCAAGGGCAAAGCAGCTCCAGAATATCCCTCAAAGATAGTGTAAAAAATAAATGAATAGATTAAAAATATGTTGAAACACCCTTTCCCAATCAATTTTTGACTTCAAAAGATAAGTTAATTGTTTATTACAAATTTTTGTTTACAATAACGGGATCTTAAGAGGGGCCTTAAATAATTAAAAAATTAAATGGGGGTGCAAACCTGGACCTGGTAATTTATAGTTTTTGGGTAAATGAATTTTAATTTTTTACCTTTATTTTGTTAAAATGTTTGATACATTAGGATTTCCCGACTTTATTTTGGGAAAACTTTGGGCAAAACTTCACCCCTTGTTTTGTGGCAAGGGAACCAGCTGCAACATGCGGTTTAGTTTTGCTTTAAAGCCGTGGTTATTTGAGAAAAAACCCTCCCATAAAAATGGGAAAAACCCATTTTTGGTATTTAAAACCTTTGGGAACCAAAAAATTTTAATAGGTCCGGTTTTTGGAACCCAGAAGAAAGCAAAATGGTCTTTAAAACCTGGGGGAAATGGCCTCAAGGAAATTTGGGTTAGTTTTTTTTAAAAAATTCTATTTTTTAAAAGATTTTGCAGAAAGACACTTAAATTTTTTTCCCCCTGAAAGGGGGGTCACAAAAATTTTAAACCTAACCTTGTTGTTTGTTTAGACACCCAAAAAATTACAAAATGTTTTGGAAAATGGGCTGGAGCCGGGGAAAAAGGTCTCGAGCCAAAGAGGATGGTATTTGAACATATTAGATCCATAAGAATGAGGCAAGGTAAGATCTGAAATGCCCCCCATTATGTAAAATTTGAAACCCACAAAGGGGGGGTCTCATGATTGTAAATAAATTAATAAAATAATATTAAACCATTTGGTTTTTAGGAATAGGCTACAAAAGAATCTAAAACCAGGACAGCCCATGAACAATTAGGGGCTCTTTAGAAGCTTTAGGGGGGTGTGAACAAAACCTGAGGGGGTAAAACCAAATTTTGCTGGAGGAAAAGTCCCAAACCTAAGGGGGCCAGAGATACAAAAAATTTTAAACAAGGGAAAAAGTTTTAAAGTAAATATCTAAAAGACCTAACATTTTTAAAGGGAGTTTAAAAGGGGCTTAAAAGGCTAAAAAGAACAGGAGCACCAGAAATTTTCCATTTAAAAAAAAAAAGAATAATTTTAGGAGTGAAGGGCTTTAAAGAACTTTTTTTTTCCCCTGGGTTTTTTAAAATTATAAAAAAAATACCCAAATTGGGGAAAGTAATGGCTAAAAAAGGAAAAGGGGAATGGGGACTCAAAAAGGTGATGATTTGAGTCAGAATCTGAGCAAGACCAGTGGATTGGTTTCAAAAAGGAAAGTATAAAACTGAAACTTTTTTTTAAATGAATTACTGGCAATAAAACCCTTGTGACCACTAAGAAAAAAAAAGTAAGGTAAAAGACATAACAATTTGGCAATTTACTCTTAAGGGAAAAACCCAGTCAAAAAAAGAAAAACAAAAAAAAACGAATCTGAGATGAAAGGGAGCTTTTTAAGATACTCCTTCAAAAAAAAAAGAAGGTAGAGGCAAGAGGTATGAAGATAAAACCAGTAAAGAAGAAAGATAAATCAAAAAAACAACAGAAAATGAAGAACAAAGGGAAAAACAACCCAGCATTCATCCTTTCACCAGGAAAGTTGGTTTGGGAAGTGTGGGGCCAAAAAGAAGAAAGTGTAGGAACTAAAAAGAAACCTGAAACAAAAGGGACAAGTAGCGAAAAATTTGAGGTAGGGTGATAAATAATGAGAGTAATTCGAAAAAACGAAAAGAAAGTTGAGGTAGTATAAAAAAGAGAAAAAGAAAAAGGTTGGTAGTTTAGGCCCCGATCCCTGTAGTTTAGCTCCATTCGATTTGAAAAATAAATATTACAGATAAAAGAACATTTTGTTAAGTTCAAAAAAAAAATCCGAAAATGCATTTTTGGGAGAGAAAGGGAAAATTTAAAAATCGAAAATACTGGGGTTTTGGTTAAAAAGACCAGAATTTTGACGCCCGGGTCAAAAAAATTTTTTGGCTGATTATGATAAAGAACCAATTTAATGGGGGAAAACCTAACACAAACTAACCAAAAACTAACCAAACTAGGGGAATAGTTTGGGAAAATTGTTTGGTTAGTCCGATTTTGTTTCTATAAAAACTTACTGAATGGAAAACAACCTTCAATAATAACAGAAATTTGAAAACATCTGTTTTTTAAGAGGAAATCCCAAACAAATGGGCATCGTATCATCTCTTTTTTTATATTCTTCTCACTTTTTTTGTTTCAACCATATACTTTTATATTTTATAGTAAGAAATTATTTTATTTGTTTATTTAAATAAAAATTTTTTGATCCCCCGGTTTTATAAGAACAAAAAAAAAAAACGGGAAAAAATTATATCAAAATATTGCGTTTAAAAATGGAGCTAAAGTTAAACAAACCCTGATGTATATACCCCTAAATTTTAAACCCAGATATTGCATGTCCCCCCAAATAGTAACATAATACAAAAACTTAAAAATGTGTTTATTGAAATTTTTCATAATCCCACAAAATTATTTTTAAGAATCCCATTTACCAAAAACCAAAAACAATGATCTATCAAACATATACTATCGCTCATATGTAGAGCAACTTATGTTCATTGCTTTAACAATTGACGGAAAAAATGCATTGTATATTGACATGAATAAATATTGAATTTGAATTTGAATTAAAAATTTGAAACTTTAGGTTTATTTATTTGCCAAAAAAAAACCAAAATTTTTAATATAATTTATTTTTATTATTGGGAAAATAAAGCAAAAAAGTTATTAAAAGTTTTATTTTATTTACAAATCAAACACTTTTTAAAAATAAAGATCAAAAAGTGGAGAAACTATTACCAAAACATTTTTGGATATTTTGTTTTTTTATATTTTTTTTTAGATTTTGTAGCATATCCCTTGTTTTTAAACTTTAAACCTTTTCCCTATGGAGAAAAACAATTTGTCAAAGGTAATTTTTGGGAATGAGTTCCAAGTTTTTTTTGTTTTTTTTTTCGATAATTGTGACAAATTTAAATTTTTTTTTAATTTTTTATCCCAAGATTTATTGGGAGGTATTGTCCTGCTAAAAACCCACCAATTTAATATTTTTTCTGCCCAGGAGTTTTTTGATTTCCAAGCTGCCTTTGAAAAAAATATCAATCCACAATTTCAATTTTTACCAAAGGACCTATGCCAACCTACTGAAACCCCCAAAACCCAAATTAGGCCGCCACCATCATGTTTGGGGTTTCTGGTATTTTTGGAATTAAACCGTTAAATGGTAACACAGAAATTTCTATTTAATTTAATAAGTAAATCAACTTTCGTGGTGGCACATTTTTTCCTTTTTCAGGAAACCAGTTCACATGCCTCTGTAAAACGTAATCTTGACTCTATTTTTTTTATATGGTGGTCGGGAAAACTTTTTGCTGACTTTCACCATACAGACCACCCTTTTTTGAATCTTTTTTTTTAAGGGAAAACTTACTGATTGGAAACACCTAAACTGTTTAATTTGGTGCACTCATAAATGGACCCCGGACGGGATAACATTTTATGTTCCTTCCAATGATTTATTGGTTTTAGGGATTCCTACCACTTTGGGAAAAACACGTCCAGAGACCTTTAAAATCGAAATTTTGAAAATTTGGGAAATTAAATTTTTTTAGTTATACATTGTTTTTCCTTTTTTTCCCAAATTTTTTTAAAATTTTGTTAACAAAAACTGATAAATGAACGCCTTGCATTTTTTTTCTGTTATAACAGCATGCCCACCCAAAATTAGTCTTTTATAAACTAAAAAAATAAAAAAAAAATAGAGGTACAAAAAAAATATAATTGGGAAAATAAAAAAACAAAAATGGGAGACAAACCAGTGGTATTTAATAAATGATAGGGAAATATGTTAAAAAACTTAAAACCGTTTTTAATTTTAAATAGTTTTGTTTGGGTTTTAAAAAAAGTGGGCCCCCCCCTATGAGCCATATATTGTGTCAAATCTTGGGTATACAAGGTGGTTTCATCTGGAGGTATGGAAAAAATGATTTTTTTCATCATGACATAAAGGCTTAAAGCCTAACCCAAGTAGCAATTATACCCCGGGGGGTAATAAAAATTTTTCATAATATCCGGGGGCATTGGTATAGGCAATTAAAAATAATCTCTTGAAAAATGGGGGACTCAAATTCTAAAAAAGTCAATTGATTAATGGCAGATTACCAAAACTTTTGGCCCAAAAGCTACTTAGTAGTAATGCCGTGGAGTTATTAAGGGGGCAGAAAAATTTGTTCAGTCAAAAAAGGGGCCCATTTTTTTAATTTAAAAAACATATTTTATTATAGATTAAAAAAACTTATTAATGTAATATTTTTTTAAAAATGTTAAAAAATAAAAATAGAAATCGATTTTTTGCAGTCCCCCGCTGGCTGAATTTTTTTTTTTGGGGTGGCTTTTTTTCAGCACTGGATTTTTTAAAAACCAAACAAATTTTTAATTGATAATTGATTTCCCCCTCAATTGACAAACCAGTTTTTTTATCATTTATGCACATTTAAAGGACAATAAAACGATCTTTTTTGTTGTTGTAAATTGATACTTATTGAAAAATTTAAAAAACTGACATTTTTTTATAGTTATTTATATGTACAATTTTAAACCATCGCTCAGTAAGTTGAAGGTGGTCACCTTTTAAACTTTATTTTTTGGGAAAACGGTTTAAAGTTCTACAAAAAGGAAACTGAGTTGGAGCAAAAAATATTAAAATTATCATAACCCGTCAATTATGCTCCATGACCTCAAAATTAATAAGATATTTTGAGATTTTTCCATTCATATTAATTAAAATTTTGGGACAAAAAAGTTATAAACTTTACCACCCCTCCCAATAACAGCTAATAACAGTTTGGGAGTTCCAGAAGTAACAATTTTGAGATATTTGTTTCTTCTCCCCTGAACGGCGCTGTAACTTTTTTTCTGTACCCCTCCCCTATTAATTTTTTATTTAAAACCAAAAAGAAAAACATTTTTACCAAAATTAAACAATGTTACAAAAACACGTTTTCAAACCCCTCCCTGCCTTTGACCCCGACCCGAACTTTTTTAACAAGACCCCTCCCCAAATGCACCTAAAAATTCAACCACCCTTAATACTTATTTAAATAATCCATGAATTTTACCAATAAAATTTTAAATATACTGTAAAAAAGGGAGGCCCCCCCTGATTCCAACCAAATAAATTTTATATATCCCCAAAATAAGGTGTCATTTTAATATTTTATAGGCCAAAAACTGTAAAGCCATTCTTTGCTGGGGCTTCCAAACTAAAAATCCCTTTTTTCGAAAAACCTTAATAAGCCTTTTGTAGAGCCTAAAAAACCCCTTTGAAAATGTCAAGGTTTTCAATTAATGGTTTAAATAAACACAAAAAGGGGTAAAATAGTTCTTTGATCTTACTTGACTTTGCTTTTCATATATGAATGAATTTATTTGATTACAAAATTGGCAAAATAAAAAAAATACTTTAAAAAGAATAAAGTAATTAAGAAAAATTTCAGTTCCCTTTTCACTAAAATTTAGAGATTAAAGGGAATTAAACCACAAAATGGTATTACTTGTAAAAATTTCTATTTTTTGGGATTATATTTTTTTATGAACACAGTATATCCCACCCCAGATCCTAACAATTTTTTAACTTAATATTTTTTGGGGGAGGTACAGAAGTATCAAAAAATTTAAAAAATAAAATAAAATTTGGGTTTTTTACCAACTAGAAGTAGACAAAATAAATAAACCCTAATATACAGGTCTACTTAAGTGAAACAAAAGGGAAACTTTTTTTTTTATTAATTTACAAAAAAGTCATTTTTATAAACAGTCTAATTTGAACCCAAATGCAATAAATTGAATCAAATTTAAAATTTCCCAGAGGTAGGTAAAAAATGTTAATGCTCAAAAACCTAATTCAGTTCGAAAAAAATTATAAAAAGTTTTTGGGGGAACCACCTTGATTTAACATGTTTTGGGGAATATAACAAAACTAATGGCCCAAATTCCGAAATGAAATTTTAAAAATTTCCCCAAATTTAACCCAAAGCCTTATTTCCCACCCTAAATTCCCATAATTATATATTCCATAATTCCATTGCCCCCCCTTTCCCCCCATTAAAAATTTTCTTTTTATTTTCATTGTTTAATTAAAAAACCCTTTTTGCCATTTGAAAAGAAGAGTTGGAAAATCATTGACACAAAAAAGCAGGGGGACACTTTGGGGAACCCGAACTTCAATCCCAAAAAAAATTCCAGGGGTCCATCTATTAATAAGTAATTACCCATTTTGTGACACATCAAATGAAAAGGGGTTCATTCATCTTCAATATTTTTTTTTATTTAAAACATTGATGAAATAACATAATTCAGTAAAATGGACTTTTAATAAATGCTATTTATTTAAACAGAAAAATAAATTTTACTTGGTTGGAAAATGAACCCATTTAAGATCCGGGAAAAAAATAGATTTTAAAAAAAAAATACTTTTACTACTGTTTTTATCACCATTTTAAAAACAAAAAAGGGAAATATAATTTTAAATGGGTTTCCCCTATTTGTTGGTCAGAAAAATCCCTATTTCCCCCCTTTTTTGAATTAGATAAAAATTATTAAATGATTGAAAAAACGATTCATAATGATTTTGCAATTAAAAACCCCACCCAAAATTTGACCCTTTTGAACAATGGGGGGGCATCTAAAATATTTCGAATACTTATAATTTTTTTTAAACCAATAAAAAAAAATATTTAAAAATCAAAATTTTAAACCATGACATAGAAATAAAAAAAAACAAAAACTGAAAATATATATAGGATGTAAATTATTCGATTTAAAAAAAAGTTAAATTAAAAATTTATATTTTGAGTTTTATTTATTAAAAATTTTATTATAAAAAAATAAAATATTATAAAAAAATATAATGCATAACCTTCAAATTTTAGTCAAACGCCAAAAAATTGGATTTTTGACTTTTAAAATAAAAACCTTTATGAAACTGTATTGCTTTTTCCTGATATAAGTGAGAGAATAATTTAAAAAATTGTGAATATATTCATTTTCTGATTATGGCCAAAAATCACCACTAGGAGCCCCACTTATAAAACAACTGAAAACATTTTGTAAATATTTGATACCAATGGTATAATGATCAAATAACACTGCAAAAAGGTGATACTAATTTTAAAATTAGTGAGGTAGGGACATCGCACTGCATGGGTCACATTCCTTGGCAGAAGATTGAATGTACTTTACGAAACTAACCCATTTCTTTTCAGAGATGAAATTGTAAATTTTCAAACCAGATCTGCATGTATGGTCTAGCACCTATAACTCTTTAAACAATTATGTTAAAAATAATCGTCACAGTAAACTTAATTATACAAAAAAAACAAAACAAAAAATATTGAAAAATATAAAAATAGTTTTTAAATAACACTAAAGTAGTAAATATGGATACTAGATAAAGGGTCTAATTTAGCAGAAAACAAAATTCCAAAGTAGTGTATTGGAAATTCAGCTAGAATCTATAATTAAATTAACTAAACATTAAACCGAACAAATAATTTTTATTTTATTTTTAGTCTTAAATAAGTGCATGGATAAACCTAGTTTTACCCCAGCCTTTGTCTATAAGTGTTAGCCGGGCTTTTAAAAATTAAAAAGAACCAGATCTCTTTTTCTCGAGAACCACCTTCTATAAACCACACTAGTAAACCATCCAAGGCAGATCTCATTCCAAAATAATCTCACAAGATTGGTTCCACCATTATGACATCGGCTAGGAATGCCATTTTTTCGAAGGACCATTATAAGTCTGTGGTACATAAGAGTGTGCCAGCACGCTTAAAATTACATAGCAAACCGATTTGGCTACCAAGGGCTGAAGATTTGCCAGGTAAGGCTGCATCCGGAGTTTGGGCAAGACTTGCCTTGCAGACTCTCGCGGCTGATTGATGAACATTCTCAATGGCTTTTAACAGCATTAGCGTCGATTGTCTGGTTGACTTGATATCGCCACCACCAGACAACTGACACAGCCCAAACCATTGAAATATCTCTTTCCGTTCTTTCCCACTTCCGAAACCGGTAGCCAGCCATCTTTTTTTTTTTGGAACCACTTTTTAGCATCTGATCTATTTATTTCCATTAGTACTAATGTATAGTCGATTTCCTTTTGGGTAGTTACGAAACTTCCCTTTTTTCATTTACACTAAGAATAACGATTCTGTATTGGATGTCTGTGGAACTTACCAAACCTCATGTTAGTGCTTTTTTGCTCCATATGTCGGTTTTAGCATTACATCCATCCAGCCAGACTTTCTTACTATTAGCATTTCTGACCACTTTCTTCTGTTCTACTAATGGAGAACTGCTGGAGGAAAGCTTAAGAACGGGTGCACTGAAAATATCTTTTGCAAAACATTGACTCACCATTGTTACAAGATCTAGCGACATTATCACAATACTCTTCAGCATATTTAATTTCAGCATGTAAGGAGCATTTATTCTTGCCAAAAGATATATCGCGCTGGTAATATTTTTACTGGTTGAGCTATTGCTCTCTTATCCGCTGTTTCTGTAAAATTCTCAGAAAACCCTAATCTAAATGTTATAAATTCGTTTTTCTATATTTAAATTTTTCCAATAGATCCTAAAACAAAAATTCAATTTAACTAAAGAGTTAAAGCTGGTAATCCAGATAAGATGAATATTTCTAAACTCTGAAAGCAGTGATTTTGAGGCGAAAATGGTTGAAACCAACCCGAGAGCATGGTCCCAACACCCAGTAAAATTAGCTGCACATAGTAATTCTTTGTAAAATTGATTATAAAGAACATTAAAGCAATGAATGGTAGCCTAAAGTTTATAAAAGCTTAAAAAAGACAAACATTTTTTCAATAATATAGAAAGAGAAGTTACTGTCAGCAAGTGTGTAAAACCGAATAGTGAAAAAGCGATGAAGACAGTTTTTATTATTAAGAACCAACTCTTTAAAGTATAGAGTATTTTTTTTCCAGTTTAATGCTTTATATTTATAGGGCTAACAGGCAAGCATTGATAGAATGATGATGATGAAGATGACAGCTTCAAATGGAGCCTGGGCACTGGTAATTGTGGTATTGGAACTAATGATTATCGGCAGCGACGAACCTTTATAAGATGGACCTTCAATAATGCATGATGGTTTATTGTTTCAAAAGAAAACGTTTTTTTATGGTCTGGTAGCTTTACAAGATAAACTCAGTGTACTTATGTAGCTATAAAGGTTGTATTACCAAAATTTGTTAAATAAGAATATTATATGCTTACAATCCAAGCAACGATATCTCCGCAAAACATTTAATCGTGAACCTTCGTATCCGTTCGTTAAACAGCTGACTAAATTTTAAAACTTTTAAATTTAAAATATTGCCCAATAATAACTTGTATTTGTAATACACCCCATACTGCCTTGTATTTCTCCCTTGCACGCCCCATTGCCTTATCACAACTCATACTGTCCAACAATAACCCCGTACTATCAACAATCTCGTACTCTCAACAACTCACAGATTTTTCTGTAATGGCTCCAATAGGTATTAATAATCCCTAGGTACTTCCAAGGTTTGGAACAAAACCAGGCTGGACATATGACATCTCCTCAAATCTGAAAAAATTTATTATTTTGACATTAAATTTTATGAAGCACTTTCTACCTAAATTTCGCCAAATAATACTATGTTTTGAATGGTCAAATCGCTCTATATTTCGTCAGAGCGATCCTAAAATTACGTGTATATATTACCTAGTTAAATTTTCTGCGTATCGTTTTTGGGGGAGAATTAAAAAAAAAATCGATAAATTATTAAAACTCTAAGATATAATACAATTTTTAATTCCCAATAACTTTTTAAATATACTTGATATTGGTAAAAATATAAAGGCACAGGAATAACCAAGAAAGGGGCCAAGGTCTCATCGCACAAAGGTTGTAGCAAATATTGTTAGTAAAAGTAGTCAGCAAAATAGCTGAAAATTATTTTTCAAGTTTCTGTGAATTTCTACATTAACCTAACGTTAATCTGATCGAGGATAATTCTAAACCTTTTTGTCTTGGACAATTTTGCCTTAACTCTTCGTATTCTGAAATGGCCAGAGCTGATTGGTAAAGCTTAGAGTATTCATTGAATAAAATTTTCTTTAAATGCAATTTTCTTAAAGGGAAACAAGATTACGCTGGTTTTCATGAGCTTGTTGATGACATGAATTTTTTTCAGTAAAGAAAATTATACTAATGCATTTATTTTTTTTTGCGATGAAAATTCAACCCATTTCAGAAATGTCGAAAAAAAGCCCTCTAGGCAAAGTGAAACTAACAAAACCTAATATTTTAAGATTGTTTCTAAGAATAGCTCTTTTTCGTCCTCAGCCTTTCATGCTGTACCGGTCGGCCATGATAAGTATGTGGATAGTTGACGGAAACCTTTAACACCCCCCAACCACTCTTATTTTTTAGAGATATACAAAATTATTTCAAACAAAAAGGTTCAGATTATCCCTGACTATAAATATTAGGCATTTTTATTAGGCGAAGAGAAAGTGCAAAATCACAGAAACATCTCTTTTGGATTCAAGATTGCAGTTACGCCCCCAGCGGCCATTGGTGAAACCTGAAAATACCCAGCCATTTCTCTGTGGTGGTGGCATAAAGGTTTCGTAAAACACCGAAAGGGGCCAAGCCGATTTTATACCAAACTCTGGGCTGAAGAAAAAGAGCCATTCTTGGGCCATAAGTCTTAAAAATATTTAAGGGCTTGGGTTATAGTGCTGGGCTGCTGAGGCTTTTTTTCATTTTATAGAAAGTTGTTAATTTTCAAAAAATTTAATATTATCATATAATTTTTCTTTTAAGAAAAAGCATAAATAATGCCTAAACAAGCTCTCATGAAACTGCATCCCTGATTTCTTTTGTTCTTACTCCAAAACTAGCCAAAGAAAATTTTTTTACTAATATCTTAAAAACCATAAAAGTAAGGGAAATTTTATAATATAAATTAGTATTTTTCTACAACGTCTCTAATTAGCTTTAGTTAACTTTTCATACATAAATGGCACTTTACGACTTATAATCAAAAAAGGAATTTAGGGGAAGATTTGAAAAAATTTGAAAATTGGATTTAAAAAGTATTTTCTAATAATGGTGATTATAAACCTAAAATGAAGTATTCTAAAAGTAAATACAAATTATAAGGATATAATATTTTGTAGCTTTAAAGTTTTAAATATTGACGATAAAACCTTTTGGCCCACCTTAGGTAAGGAACAAGATATCAAGATACTTGTTTGTTTGTTTTAGGCATTATTATTTAAATACTTTTTCATGAAAAAAATTATTAATCAATGCATTTTAATCTTGTTGAGAAAATTTAATCCATTCTCTTGGGAAGACACTGAAAAGAGCCCTGCCATGACATGTAAAACTAAATAAAACTTTAAATATTATAGAACTATATATCTTAAAAAATAGCTTTTTTAACCTAGCCTAAGTTTGTTAAACTGGCTTAGCCGTTTCAAAATACAGGTTTTTTTATGAAACCTTTAAATAATCCCTCCACCACTGATTTTTTTTTAGAGATAGAAAACTGTGGGTCAAAAAGGTCTCATATATCCCTGACTTCTGAAAATTAAAAGTATTTTTTGATAGGGTTAAAGAGCAAACTACAGAAACACCACCTTTAGACTCTGGGATTGCAGCATGCCCCTAGCGCCATCTGAAACCAGAAAACACCCAGCTATTTCCTTTAAGATCTCACTTTTACTGAAATTTTTTCCCAACGCTGTGCTGATAAACATTTTCTGGAGATACAGCCGAAGGTCCCTTTATTATTTTGGACACCTAGAAGAAGGGGCTATGTGCTAATTTCTTGTGGTAAGTGTGGCTATTTTCTTACATCATAGTACTACTAGTAAATTTTAAAAAATGTTAGGGAAGTAAAATAAAGATTATATGGAACTATTAATTTTTCTAATTATTTCATCACATTTTATACCTTTTTTAATTAGATATGCACTTACAACACTGAAATAGGGCCATTTATGCATTTTTATTCCCATTTAAAAAACATATTAACATCCATCTGTATCTTTTTTTTTTGAACAAGGAAACACCTTTAAAATTATTTGAGTTAAATGAGGTACGACATAGAAATTAAATATTTTTTTCATTTTAAAAACAGATTTTATTGTCTCTAACAAGAAAACATTGATTTCTTTTTTGTAGATAACCACAATTATGGATATATCACACCAAAATGAAGAAAGTTCAAACTTGAACCATAATTGAATAAAGAAGAAAAAACAAGAAAAACATGAAGTACAGATGTTTAAATGAGAGACTTAAGCATCCAAGTATGCAAAATTACAGCCCTGAGATTCAGAAGATGGAAACAACCAGCCATGTCAGAAAAAATTAAACCAAACTCGGGAAAGTTCCTAGAATTCAGAATGGATGAACAAAGAAACTAGTAAAAGAAAAATTAAAAAGAAAGCATCTCAAGAAGGTTTAGATAACCCATTTTTAACATGAGTATTGAAAATGAAGAATCTAATGTACAACCCAAAACTATAGAAACAAATGGTGTAGTAGTAAGAAAGAAAAGCAAGGAAGAAAGAAATCTTCTTGTTTTGGGAAACGGAACGTTTAATGAGGAGGATAGTTCTATTTCTCAAGATGTCGTTAATGGTGAGTTTGAAGTTAAAAGAAAGGACAAAACAAAGAAGAAAAAGAAAGTGAAAAGGATGAAAACATAGGTCTTGATAATCCAGCTTTAAGTTTAAATGATACAATTGATGAAGGTTGTGATCAATGCTGAATAAGTTACTGGCAATAATTGTACAAACCAAAAAGTTCCTTAAATAATGAGTACAAAAGTGTAAAACAGGTGGCAAGAAAAAGTTATGATTTAAAGGATGCAACGCGCTGAAAGAATTATACCAAATATTAAAGAATTGGAGAACACTCTAGAAGAACTCAGCAGATAGTGGAAGTTAAGAAAGTTGTAAATGATAGTCCTGAAATGATCCTAAGACATTTGATTAAGTTTATTCAGAAAAAGAAAGCAAAGAGAGATGAACAGTAGGGACTAGATAACAGAGGATTTGAGGCAAGCAGTTGTAGAGAAGAAAGAGAACCCCAGATTTTCAAAACTGATACTGCAAGTAGAAATCGAAATATAAGGAATTGATACAATTCTGAAAAAGCAGAAGAGAGACATAATGATAGGCAAAAGGGTAACCAGATGGAACCAATGAAAAGTTACCGACGGTCGGCCAAACCAAAGTTTAAATGCCAAATTCAGTAAAACCAGGGTATGTAGAGAGTTGATCCCCCAAATGGTTTTACCCACCCATTTGTTCTAGATCATATAACAACGTTTATAAAAACCAAAAATACAATTCTTAATTTTACCCTTTTCAAAATTTGTTGTAAGATGGACGGGGGGGCTAGTACCCTTGGTGTGAGGGATAACCATCATCCGTCCCTTAAAATTTCTTTTCCAATTCCGGGAAAGAGAAATTTTTCAACCCGGCAGCAAAAAATTTAATTTTAAAAAGGCAAAACCAAAACCCCTTGATAAGATATTAAATATTGATTGGGCTGACCCCATGTTTCAAATGATGTAAAATGAATTCAAAAATAAACCCACTGTATAGGATAATCGAGGTTTGTGTACCTAAATATAATCCAAACGAACATTCCCTGTTTGGTTTAATCGGAAATAACCAAATGATAAAGAAAAAAATAGACTTTTAAAAACTCAAAAATCCATCTCGGTTTTATTGGGGGAGGGCTTAGGAAAAACCGGATCCTCAAATTCTGGCCTTCCCAAAAACAGAAAATTCCTTCCTTGAGGTGCTTGTTCATGGGGATAACATATTGACCCTAATATTTTGGTGAATGCATTTAAACCCTTTTGGAAAAGGGTTTTCAGCAGGCCCAGTAATCGTGTCTTATTCAAAACTGGGTGTAAAATATTCTGCATTTTCTCTTTAAACCAAAATATTAGTTGTTTTAAGGGGGATTGAAAGATTAAAAAAAAAAGCAACTTGTGGCCCCGAAAATAATTCTTGCTTATTGTAAAGGACTGTGCCCCTGCTTTATTAAAACCGTTAGGTTTTTTTTAACTTGGGGTCTCACAAAACCTTTCCCCCCATATGGAAGGCGCAAATCCCGGTTTAAAAATAAAGGCAATAAATTGTCAACCATCGACCAGTCTCTATTAGCCATTTTTTCCAAGGTTTTTTAAAAGTCGGAAAGTGTATTTTTCTCAGGTTAAAGGGGGTTTAAATTTTCAGAACCAGCATGGATTTTCTTTTACGGGCGTAGCACTATGAGCAATCTGGCTTGTTTTGCCCCAAGCCCTAGCGCGGATTGATTATGGGGGATGCAGGTCGATCCAATCTACAACGATTTTTCAAAGGCCTTTTTAAGGTTAACCCTTCCAAATGATAAACTAAAATAGGGCTTAAAATTTATTTCTTTATTCTTAAAAACTTTTGGAGTAATCGAAGGAGGGTCAAATCCGGGCAAAAATTTTTTAACTTTTTAAGCCTTATAAGGGGGGTCCAAGGGTAGAACCTTAGGAGCCAACCCAACCCCAATGATGTATGTTGTGATATCTCAAGTCTGTTATTTGCATTTATCTAAGCTGTTCAGAGTTATTGGGAATGAGTCTGATTGCCTCACATACAGGGTGATTTGGAAATAGTTCCAATCCCTAGGAATATCAAAATTTCTAAAAAACCGAAAAAAAGTTTTTAAGACCCCATGGAAGGTTAAATTGTTCCCCTCGGAAGGGTTGGATAAGCCGATTTTCTTTGGAATTTAAATCCCGGGGTTTCTTTTTTTAACCAAAGTTCTCCAAAAAACCCCAAAGACGGATAGAAATAAAGCAAAAGGAGAATGCTTATCAGGTAAACCGGTTTACTTTAAACCCAAAATTAAAAAATTAAAAAGCCCATTTCTGCTATTCTTTTATACTTGAATATATTTTTTTATTTGGCATCCAATTTACAAAAACGTATATCATTAATTGGGGAATGTCCAAAGAAAATTTGTTAAATTTGTTGATTTAAAAGCAGAGGACTTTTTCCACCTAGAGGTGTCGATCAGGTGAGCTCCTGAGACGGTTTTGATTTCCCTTTTTAAACGATCGTGAAAAAGAAATTAACCAATTTCTTTTCAAAGTCTGCAAATGCCTTATTGACTGTCCTGAATTACTATCCCGGGTAATGTTCCTTTAGATCTGCGACTTCCTAAAATTTTACTCTAATTTTCACTAATATTTTGTTTAAAAAACACCACTTTTTCCCAAGCCATGCCCCTTTTTTAATGAGCCCCTGTAAATTTGATTTTAATTCTGGTTCATTTTAAAAAATTTTAAAACGTAGGTTTTTTAGACTGTTTACCTTTTTTTTAAAAGTAAGCAAAACTTTTACTATTATAATTTGATAAATTGTTTTTTCTTTTTTCATTATATTACTGATATGTATAATATTGCTTATAAATGGATTCCCGTTAGACCTGTTAGAGCCCTTTTTGGAGGGTTGGAAAAATTTAAACCCTTACACGCGCAGGTAAGACGCCGCCCGGGCAGCAAGTTGGGTACGCAATAACAGTAGCAGCTTTTGGTTAGATTTTTAAATTTGGGCATTTAATAAATACAGAGAATTAGCGGAAATTTTCTGGGGGGCCACAGCTTTTATCCGTTTTTCCCAAAGACAAAGCCGGGCTTAGGTTGCGAACACGCATATGATTGGGGGGGGCTTACAGGGCGCTGGAATTGTTTGGGGGCCCCAAGCCTTAACTGGATAAAAAAATAGAAAAATCCCTTAAACCTCTTATCAAAAAAACGCAAAAGGATAAAAGTTTCAGGTCCTTTTTTTTTTTGGAACCCGGTAAAGAATTTTTTTAAAACATAAATACCCCAAAAATTTTTAGATATTTGAGGGCAAAAAAATTTAAGATCGTTTTTATTTAAAAGGCCCCCGGGGCAAATCAAAGGGAAATTTGGTTTTTGGCCAAATTAAAAATGGGGTGTTTGGAGGGGAACCCAAAAATCTCCTTGGGCCCCGGCGATTAGGGTAGTTTTCGGCCACGCCTCCCTTTTCAAAAGGGTCTATATAAGGGGGGCAAAAAATTTAGATATTGAAATTGAATTAGGGTTCAGGAAGTTTGCTGATTAGTTAAGGTGTGTAAAGGTGTGTGGATGTGTATGTGTGTTCCAGAGTTCCGATCTTTAATTTGAAAGTTCATTTCGTGATCCCCCCGAATAAGGGGTTTTTTTAAGGGAAATAATTGAGGAGGATTTTGTGTGTATTTTTAACAGGTCTCTGGGTTTCTCTACCTAAAAGTAGAAAAATGTTGTTATAAAAATCAAGAATTTGGGGAAATATGAAACTAATCCGCAAAAACTTCCTAATATAAATTGATTTCAAAAATCCCCACAAGTGCATGTAGATCCCGTCACGTTTTTTCCCATATGTAACATCAGAGGATTCCCGGAGCGTAGCGCGAAAAAATATCCAGAAATCGTTCGAGCCCATGGGGGACTTTTGTTCAGCACACTTTAAAAATACTTTCCACAATTTCAGGTAATTTTACAAAAACAAACCATTTATTTGTGGGGGGGCTTTGATCAAACAAAATCAGTTTGGGCCGGTTTTGGGATTATTCCCCCCCACACCCCTTCCCCGAGTAAAAAGAAGTGCCTCTTTAACCCCTTTACACCCCAGTAATTTTTGTACTTAGGCTTTAAGGTGTACTAACTGTTCCAAGATGAAAAAACAAACTGGGTAAATAAAACACAGTAATTAGCTTTATTAATATGGCTTATTTATTATATATTTATACATAGTTTGGAAGACATACGGGAAGACTTTGGGTTTTTGTTAAAAAGAAAATTTTTTTTTTTTTTACTTTCTATGTACAGAATTATTGGTTTAAAAATAAATATTCCAAAAATTTTTGGGGATTTAAAGAGATAAAAAGTGATAGATTTTTCTGAAAAATTTTAATTTTGAAAAAAACTTTTTTTTAAAATTTTTAAAGAAACGGGAAATGGGGGACCCATTAATTTCAATCCAAAAACAAGGGAAATTTTATTAAAAAACTTTTATAAATACATGCATTTTTTGATAAAAAAAATTTTTTTTATCAAACTAGGGTGGGACTTCAAAGTTTAAGCCCGCAAAAAAAAATTTCCCAAACCCCAAAAAAAAAATTAAAGAACGTTTTTTTTTTAAAATAAAGAAGAGCGCCCTAAGACCCCAAAAATAAAAAAAAATTTCCCAATTTTAAAATTAATAATGTAATTATGTTTATTTTGATGGGAAGCACCGTTTTCGAAGAAATTGCAATTAAAAATTTTATTAGAAACTGATAAAATTCTAAGTTTAGTACCTTTTATTTAGTACGCCAAACAATAGCATTACGCACTAAAAGAAACGATTTTCATTTTGAGCTATTTATATAAAATTGTTTGTGTTGCGAAGGCTATTAATATTCTAAAAAAAATACCATAAATATTGTAATAATATTTTTTATTGCATTGTATCCGAAAACCGTGCATTTTTTTCAAGATACAACAAGGTTACCATATGTTTATGTAAAAAACATAATCCTTGGTTCTTTATTAAGTTTTAAGAAATCCTATTTAGCCGCTACTGATAAATTGTCGCCAGAAGTAAAGAAATAAATAAATACATCGGCATCGTATTTATTACCTAAACATTATTATCAAGTGTGTAATAAAAGTCACTTTAAAAATTTTAGCTAGATTTAGAAAACGACATATCTTGATGACCTAAAATGAAACACCCTGTGTATCGGAACTGAAGCATTTGCCATATCTTTATATATAGTCTATGAGTACCGAAAACTATTCCACCTCAATTTTTTTTATACAATCCTCTTTAAATTGCCCTACTGATCTGATGATATAAATGCATGTTGTCATGGCGCCATCTGATGCCATATTGTTTAAACTGAAATTGTTTAAAAAAAATTGCAAAAATTTTTTTTTTAACCCGGGTAATTTTTTTTAATATTCTTTATTGAAATACAAATAAAAAAGATCCCATGACTTTTTGTGATAAAGTTAATATTTTTGAAGATATGAATTTTTAAAAGTTCGAAAAATCTCAAATTTTGGTACTTTTGACCCATGAAAAATTCATATTAAAAAAAATAAAACATAAAAAATATTTTTTTATTCTCTATACAATGGTTGATAATATCCTAAATTAAGATTTGATTTTTTTGTTATTATTTATACAGGTTTTTTGATTGTTTATTACGTGCGCTTACAAGTAAAATAAAGCTCCAATAACTTTTGTAAAATTGATTTCAGGAAAAAAAAAAATTGTACATAATTAAATTATTAATAACATTGCTCTCTTTAATAATTTTGATAAAGTTACTAGTTTTTAAGATAAATGATAAATAATGATTTAGGATAAAGAGTGATGCGTGTATGAGTGAGGGAGATGGCAATACTTAAAGGTAAGGGACTCAACTCAAACAAGATATTTTTTTATAAAATCTCAATTAAGGATATTATTAACTATTGTATAAAGTTTATTGAAAATTATCTTTTTTTCTAATCTTATAAATACCAAATAACAATATTCTAAAATTAAATAAATAACTTAATCTATATTTAAACATTATAAACTTTATCAAGCCCAAAAGGTTTCCCCCTGGATTTTCCTGGGACCGATGTGCTTTCCCCCCGTTGCACAGTAAAAATTTTTGGATGAAAAAAATTCCCCGGAATTTTTTGCATTGTTTTTTTTTGAAATTTCATTAAAAAAACCCCTTAGCTTCACCCCCCCAAAGGCCAAAAAGTTTCAACGGAAAAAAAGGGAAAGAAAAAAAAAGCGTTCTTAAAACTCTTTATATTTCAGATTTTTTTTATTCTCGGAATACGAGCGCCCCAATACAAAATTAGAATTTTGTCCAGATAGGTTTTCCAAATTATGGCTGTAAAAAAAGTAATTGTTTTCCTTTTCCAGGGGAAATTTAGGTCATTCCATCCCCTTTTCCTGTTCTGCAAACTCCCCAAAGGCTCTTGAAGGATTTTCAGCTAAATCGACTCTTTTGATAATGTCATTTATCTGACTTTTTGTCTAGAAGAACCCCTGCCCTTTTTTTGCACAACCCATGTAAAAGGTAAATATCCCCAATTTTTTCCGCAAAAGCAGGTGTCTCTCCCCCAGGCAGACCAATATTTAAAACTTTAAAAAAAAGGGTCACCAAAAAAAACCAAACGTCCTCGAGTCTCATTTTTTAATAAATTCAGTAACCTATACATTAAAACGTATGACATAAAAGCCTTTTTCATTTTTTGTACTATTACATTATAAATATGTTCTTAATAACTATTTAAAATAATAATTAGGTATAATAATGCAAGTGTAATATTGTTTGTCTAAATAATATAGATATAATAAAAATATTTCCAATGTATTCGAACATGAAAAAGTGCGTAAAATAAGGAATTATTTTATTTAAATATATAACACAGGGACACACAAAAAAAAGTTCTGAACCAGATATGTAGGGTACCTGCATTCTGACTTCGGATTCGTTTTTTGGGACCGAAAAACATCCCGGAAGGTTCTTCACATGTTTGGTTCAAATTTTTTTTTGTTTGCCTGCGTAATCTATTCATTTTCCATTACGAAAAACTCCTAGTCAGTAACGCATAGTTAGTTATTACAATCGAACTAATTGAATCCTTTTTTGTTGTTGTTACCATGTTTAGTGACTTTTTTAAATCAAGGTAATACCTTTTTTGTTTAGATGATTTTTCTTGAGCAGTCTAAGAGCCAGTGAACCATCCGACTAACCCATTTCCCACAAAGCTAGAAAATTTTAAATATTATTTTACTACCGGTCAATTATGAAAATACCGTTCTGGCGGGTATCTCCTGGTTACTTCATTATCCCTTAAGTTTTGAGAATGTCAAAAAAAAAAGTTTTTAACCTACTTCCACAAAGCTAAAATTTTAATATGATGTAATTTACATATAGGCGAGTTAAAAAAAATTGACAACCTATTGTGATGGTAATAGCCAGACGATAGTAACGTTGTCGTCGGGATGGCATAACCTGCTCCCACAAGGCTAAAAGTTTAAGGTCATATTTTTTCAATAGTTGAAAAAGTTTTATTTAAATTTAGACTTTTCAATAGTTCAAGGGTTTCCCAGACCAGAATATAATAGTCAGGGCGCTCGACGAGTGTGGGCCCCAAACTCGTATGACTTTATTGAAAAGGGGGATAATTTATTGTGTCTTGTGAAATATGATATATAAATATAATATACGGGGTTTTCCCAAAATATGGGGCAATCCCCCGGGAATCTTGAAAACAAAAAATATAAAGTTCCCATAAACTTTTTTCCACGGCCCCCCCCCAGGAATAAGGTACATAACGGACGCCCTGGAAATCTTTTTTTTTAATAACTCTTAAAATATGGCAATTTTTGGGCCCCAAAGAAAAAAATTCATATGAACGTATGTCCTAAATGTCTTAACTTTTAAGATACAGTGTGGTAAAATTTTCAAATATAAATCATTTATTATTAATAACTGTAATACCGCTTTAGATATTTTAATGAAATTTGGCATACATGTACTATGTATCAAAAACATTTTATAGTGTACCGCATTTTTTTATTTTCACCAGTGGCATTCGTAGGGAATTTCACCTGCCTATTTTGGCAGACATTGATGGTACGGCACTGATTTTTCTTGAAATTAAAATTATTTTTGAAATTCCCAATCTTTTCTTAGCAAAGTTGATTACTTTTTTTTTTCAATCCGATAATTCCCGCAACAAAAAAATAAGAACCGTTTTTCTGCATGATCCAATATCGGGAAAGAATATCACCATGCAGAGAAATATCTAAAAATTTAAAACCCTTTCAATTTTTTTATCAGACCACGTTTTCCCCAAAAATTAAATTTAATTTTTTCTGCATGGTCGAATTTTTCCCTATTGTTAATAGAAAAGGGTTTTTTTTTTTAAGGGGGGAACCGTATCGTTTTAAAAAAAAAAGTAATCAACTTTTTAAAAAGATTGGGGTTTTTAAAAAAAAATTAAATTTTAAAAAATTTTAAAAAGGGCCAATTTTCCCCAAAATTAAAAAATTTTTTCCAAAATTTTAAAAATTTAAATTTTACATTTTTAATAAAAAATTCAATTTTTTAAAAAGAATTTTCTCTTTTTTTTTTTAAAATGGCCCAAAAAATTCCCCCTTTTTAAAAATTGACGTTAATTTAAAAACCCTATAATCTAAAAAACTTTACCAACCCTAAATTTTCCCCTTTTCGAAAAACAGTTGATTTTATCGATTAATCAAAATCCCTTTTTTTTTAAGGTTGGGTTAAAAAAAAGGCCTTTATCAACAGGGTTTAAAAAAATTTATTTTTTTCGAGCTAGTCCGTCCCTAAAAAGAAATAAGCCTTAATTTAAAAGTTTATTTTAAGAAGACTTATCTCGTACCCCTTATTTAGGCCCTTGGTTTTATTGCCCCGGGTAATTTCAGGTTTTCAATTGTCACAACAATTGTTATTAGGGGAAATTTTCCGAAAATAATTTTATTTGTTAATAAAGCCGGCCTTTAAAAAAATTTTTATTACCCCCTATTTTGAAAATTATTAAAAAAAATGATTAAAAGGGTTTTTATTCCCTAAAGGGCCGGCCCTTTTTGTTTTAATTTTACAAAATTTTTTTTAAAAAAAAAAAAGTAAAGGGGGTTAAACTTTTAATTTTTTTTTTGTTTTTTAAAAAAAAGAATAGGGACAAAAAAATTAAAATTTTTGAGGGGAGAAAAAATTTGTCCATTTTTAAAACGAAAAACTCCCCCACTTGTTTTAGATTCAAAACTTTTTTTTTTTTGGATATTTTCGTTTATTAAAAATAAGTTTTAAAAATTTTGCATAAAAAAACTTTTTTAAGTTTTGGAAAAAACCAAAAGGCCCCCCCAATTTGTTTAAAAAAATGAGTTTCACCAATTGTTTAAATTTTTGGGTTTTTTAAAAAAAAAAAGTCTTTAGGCCAAAACCCGAAAACGCCCCCCCCCAAAATTACCAAAAAGGTCACGATTTGGGGACTGGGTAATTTTGGGGGTTAGGGGGGTTTTTTGGGTTTTTCCTAAAGGACGATCAGCGTGTTAAGAATTATCACTATGCAAAGTTTGAAAACAATTTAAAAAGCTCATTTTTAAGAAAATTGGGGGTCCAAAGTGAATTTATCTCGAAAACAGTCTCCTAAACTTAAATAAAGTATAATTTTGATGCAAAGGGATTTATAGTAACTTATTTTTTAATAAACAAATTTCCGCATAAAAATTATGACATCTTCAAGGGGTACCCTCTGGCCCCCTAGTACAACATTAAAACATGGAAAAATTTAAATTTCCGCTTCAAAAACCCCAACCCCAAAATTTTGTACCGCTTGAATTAAAAATTATGACAAAAAAGAAAAACAAAATTAAAATTTTAAACACCCTGTATCTTTTTTATTAAACTTTCGGAAAAACAAGTTTACGTAAATTCAATTTTGCATAAAAATTGTTTGTTCTGTGTCCCATTCCTTTTGGGACACCCTGTATACCTGTATCTCCTTAGAGGGTGGGTCGTAGGAAAAAAGTTTATGGCAACTGGTCACAATATTTTTAGGTTTTCTATTAGATTCCGAGAGATTGCCCACATATTCTGGGATACCCTGTATATTAAATAATATAATGATTGTTGATAAGTTAGGAATTTTTACCTGAATTCTTTATCTTTATTCAGTTTGTTTATTTGGAAAGCAAATCACTTAGTTCTTTCTCTCGCTGACCTAAATTCGTCAATTTATGGAGTCACTTTTTCGTTAAAATATCCAATACAAATGAGGTATAGATCGAACGCTGTTTAACCGATACGAGTTTTAAGGTTTCAGTAATGAGACCGTGACGTATCGGTGTCTTTCTTACAGCGTTCGATCTTTATTCTTTCTCTCTTTCTCACATGAAAGCTTATACGAGTCTGTTGCGCTTGCACTCTCGTCGAGCGCCCTGACTATTATATACTGGTCTGGAAGACCCTTGCAACCATCGAGATAGTCTGGCAGTTTAAATATACTTTTCCAACTATTGAAAGAATATAAGTACCCTTAAAATTTTAGCCTTGTGAAAGCAGGTTATAAATTGCCATCCCGACGACAGCTTTACTATCATCTGGCATATACTTGTAATCATCTAAAGAGGTTGTCAATTTTTTTTTCAACTCACACATGTGTGAATTACATCATATCAAAATTTTAGCTTTGTGAAAGCAGGTTTAATTTTTTTTACATTTTCAAAATTTTAGGGGATATTTTAAAAGTTTGTGGGAAATGGGTTAGTCGGATGGTTCACTAGCTCTCCTACTAAGTTACGAACAAAGGGATTATAGTACATCAGGAACCACTTTACGACCGCTAAACTAGTAAACGACTGTTTACAACCTAATTACATAAAATATATATATTTTTTTGTAGAATTCCCAAAAATTTAGTTCCATTTAAAAATATTAATTTCCATAGTATAATCCTATTTTAAATGTTTTAATTTTTACTATAACTATACAAATTTTGTATTTATTTTTTTTTATTTTATAAAAGAAAACGAAGAGTATATAACCAATAATTCTGTACCTCGACACATTTATTTTTAACATACATAGCTTTAAGAACCAAACGGCCAACACCAACGGTGGCTGGTGTTGGCCATCTGGTAAATCAATACGCCCATCACTTATGTTCTAAAATTGTATTTAAACTTTTTTTTTATAAGTACCCAATCACTTATCTTAATTTATTGCAATTTAAGGGCCATTTTTGTAACACAGTGATTGTGATCCTGGTCTTAAGAATCCATGGTACTTATAAACACTACCTGGGCTATCCCTAAATCGCCACAGCTTTATTCCAAAGATACATAGTACATTTTAATTACAGAAGCCTAATAAAGTTATAAATCTATTACTAATCAGTGCCTTATTTCTACTAGAACTAAAATGAAAAAATATATCACATAATAAAAATCCTAATATACCTAATATTTTTCATTGTTAATCTTTGGTTTTAGCTCTATCTTATTAAATGTGTTTATTTACTATGTTTTTGCGATTTTTAAACGATTTTTCATTTATAGTTTATTTTAGATAATAGGCATGATGACTGATTTTGATAAACTATTCTATGATTTTATTTTTAATTCCCGCCAAAACGCTCACTCGCGTTATGGCGTCGGTCGTGACGTCACGTCTATGCAAACAGTAAATATTAGGTGCGTAATTAGAATTTCATTATTTTTTATTTTATTTAACCAATAAATTCTTAAGTGTATAAATGGTGGGTACCAACAAAAACTCCGCGCAAGTTATTTGTTTACGTTTCACATAACAAAACGATGCCAAAAAAGTGGCTGAATCTTGCAAGGCGGGATGTAAAATCCGTGTCGCCAAATTTCTTGATTTATTTTTTTGAGGATCACTTTGATATAAGTTTATACCTCATTTCATAAATTGTGTACGTAAATAGGGTAAACTATTGTACACTTTTTACGTAATCGCTCTTATGGAAGGTGTATTTTAGGACTACGTAGGTAGAAAAGTGTAAAATAGTATAAAATATTATTAAAAAACAAACAGTAAGTAGCAGAGACACAAAAAACTGTGTCTCTACTACAATGCCACGTGGGTCGTTTTCATTTATTACACACGGAAAAAAGAATGTACTAAATTTAAGCATAATAATATTAGTATAAGGTTATCTTAGCTTTGTATATCCCCAAGACTATATTGTTTTAATTTGAGAATTTAAAATCTTCATTTAAATTTATTTAAATTAAATACATACATCGTTATTTGTAACATATGAAAGATTTATTTTTATGCATGCAATTGAATCAAATTGTTACTATAAAGATTTAGAATGAAGATATCAGTAGCTCAGCATAAGTCGAAAGTTTCTTTAGAAATAAATATATGATTTTGTTATATTGAAGATTCTACCGAATTTGAAAAGTTAATTCGAAGATGTTAGTATGTTTAAAATAAAAACACAACTTCTTAAAGCAAAATTACGTCTTATTTAAAATAAAATATCGTACTTTAAATCTGAGCCTACAATTTGTATTTCTAAGAATATGATATACTAAAATTAAATATTTAAATTTTGGTTATATTATAACAAATCTTTGGTATAAGTAGGTTTTGTTTTATTTAGTGATATTGTAATATTAAAATGAAAATTTTAACTATTTAATTTAATAATTTTAACATGTTCGGTTTAATATGCTTACATTTTTAGAACTAGAATATGTACAGGGTGTAACAAATTCGATGTATCCTGGGATCTGGAAACCATGGAATACGAAGTTGGTTAAATTAAGGAAAGGCGATTTACTTGCCCAACAAAATGCCGTTTAAAATGTGTTAGTTTTTCCAATAGTTCAAAGATATACGGGAAAAACCAAAATTTTGAAAAATGTATTTTATTTTTTCTAACCCTATTTATTAACCGAATTTAAAATTAATAACACATTCACATAGCCAGTTTATTTCCGCTAAATATTAGTGTTTTTGGATTTGCCATTCAACGTTTCGTTTTCTGACGACCATCATCAACTTTATTTTTTCTTGTGTACGCCATATAGGATCTCTTTCACTCTCATTAGTTCTTGAGCTAAGTACCAAACCACAAATCTGTTAGGCAAGTATGATACATCGTTGAATAGGTCATTCAATAAGAAACTCAAAACTAAAAAAAAATCCAATATGGCGTCCACAAGAAAAAATAAAGTTGATGATGGTCGTCATAAAATTAAACGTTGAATGGCAAATCCAAAAACACTAATATTTAGTGGAAATAAAGTGGCTATGTAAATGTGTTATTAATTTTAAAATCGGTTAATAAATAAGGTTAGAAAAAAGATCAATTTTTGAAAATTTTATTTTTTTCGTATATCTCTGGAACAATTCGGAAAAATTACACATTTTAAACGGCATTTTGTAGGGCAAGTGAATGCGCAACTTTACCTTAATTTAACCAACCTCGTATCTCTTACGGTTTTAAGATTCCCATGCATACACTCGAATTTGTTACACCCTGTATAAAACGTTTAAAGAGAAGCTGCTGCACTAATAACTAAACACATTCTTTTTTAACGTGACCGGATTTTTTTCCGTATTCAGCCAATTTTAGCAAAATAATGTTGTATATGACCTCAACACCCTTGACCTAAACAACGTTACTTTCATTAAGATTAAAAATACGAAAAATATACTGTTACTTTTTTAAAAATGATAAAAGTCCATTATTACGTTTAGCTAACATTAATATAGGTATACAATTTTTTTAAAGTTTTTTCGCTGTGTTAAAAAAGTCCATTATAATAATAACAGGTTTAAAAACAACAGGTAAAAAATCTTAACGTTTATTAAAAAAAATATCTTGCTGAAGCTGTTTAAAAATCTGTTAAATAACAAAATATAATTTTCATTATAAAAGAATTAACTTTAAGTTGTACTTTCTTGGAAAAATAAACAGTCTTGTTCTCAACTTCATAACGAAATAAAAATAAATTCAGCTATTTTTCTTTGAAGAGGCCCAACCAACGGGATTAGTTCTTTAAAAAGGCTAACCACAACTCTGGCAACTGGTCTTCCTTTATGACATTTTCTAAAAAAAAAAAAACATTTAAAATGCTAAAATTGAAATATTAAGCAACACATTTTTCTGTAATAAGTAAATAGATACCCACCTATTTACAGATTACAAAAAATAAATACAGATAAATAAAAATAAAATATAAATAAAATGCATGTTAAAATTTAATTTAAAAGTAAATTAACTCCTATACTTATACAGGGGCGACAAACTACAAGTACAAAGTGTTTCAAATATAATTATTTCAAAAAACTGTCTCTCAAATCGTATACTAGGTTTTACTAGGTACTCCTAAACATTTAACTAAAAAGGTAAAGATACTCAGGCTTATACAATATATAGAAAGCAAGATACATAATATGTATTATTATTATAAATTTTATTTGTATGAATTTTTTTCAACCAGGTGCTGTTTGGGGTACCTACATACAGGGAGTCAAAGTTTTTTAAATAATATACTTAACTAAAAGCAGTTTGCTTAGAATAGCTTTAGTCAATTTCATTTACCCATATTCCTACCTGGCAAGTTTTAAAAAATGTAACGCGTGCCAATGCCTTTCAATTCCATTTAAGATTTTTTGAATAGTTAAATAAGAAATTTTTATTTTAAAAATAATGCCTAAAAATATACAATTTATTAGACATGTAGGTAGGTATATGTATATATTGTTTGTTAGGTATACTAAATTTTATCACACTCTGTACTCATATTCTGTAGCCTGTAACAATATTAATGGTTTATACAATGTACTTAGTAGTGTTTTTAATCAGTTAATATCTAACATTTTATATAAACATGTTTAGTTACGAAACAAAAGCGTATGCTCCTATAGGTAAGTTTATTTAAATAAAAAAATGCCTGTTTTGGTTACAATTGAGATCTATCGACCCTTGGTTTTTTGGACAACAGTTTTATAAAACAATGGTGTAAATACTTACCTTTGAAGGCTCGGATAACACTATCACATCCCCACTGTTGTAAAATGTCTTCAACTCCCATTATTTAATCGTACAAACACCCAAAACAAAAACACGTGCAACGAGACGAGAACAGTCCGATTAAATTTCGCTATACCCTTCACCTTGATCTATAATCACACGAATGACCGGCAAACCGAGCACCGCCAGTTTCCGGTGCCAATCGGGGTACATCGTAGGTGGACTTTCTAGAAATGAAAATTTCCGAATTTCAAAAATTTTATATTTAGCTTATATTGCAAATATATTCTCAAATTGAGCAATCCAAATGTTTAAATTGAACATACAGGACGCGTTCTTTAAATGATATGTCATTTTAATTGTAAATGACCAGTTTTTATTTTAAAAGTAACTGAAATTCAAAGTAAAATTATATGTTATTTTAAACTGAAGAACAAAGAAGTTCAAACCAAAATCATGAAAGTCCTAGCTTTAGACTGTATTTTTAAAGTGAAAGTATATTCTGAGGATATGAAATAATTTTATTAATCATTTTGAAATATTTCTTTTAAGGTGGCTTTTTTCAAATAAGAATCGGTAATCTCAATTTAAATAAATATAAATAAAAATATCTAAATACTCTATTTGATAATAGAGTTTCTGTGCATAAAAGCGCGCTATGCTGCGCCACCCCACACGCGCTATACGCGTCGCAATTTGCAGCCTAACCTTAGTGTTAATATCTAACCATCGGGTTGATTATTTATTAATGTACTAACTTAAAAGTTTTAAAATGTTTGAATTCAGCAAAACAAAAATATTTGTTCCATGCAAGAAATTCTCCTAGCATCAACAAATAAGCTTTCTGTAAATTAGAGCTCTTTGCTCTATTAACATTCAACACATGGGTCCTGGGTGCCCAATTTTGCTGCAAGTGGAGACTACCTTCAGGCAGTGGCGAATTTAAGGGGGGGCTGAAGGGGCTACAGTCCAGGGCGGCCAATTTAAGGGGGCGGCAAATTTTACCTTTTTGACGTGATAACGTCTAGTAAATCCTCGACACTCTGATCAATGAATTGAAAAAAAAGAAAGAATTCGTATGATGAGATAAATTCACTGTTTGGCTTCCTAGTCAAAAGCGATGCTTTGCGCATTGATATGAAAAAACTTATTGATCAGAGTAGCAGATTGTGCAATTTTTATAACAAAGACCTTCCCAAACCAGAGGAATTTGCCAATGAGGCTTTACATTTTTTTGGATTTTTAAACCAATTTAATGAAAAGGAATGACCAAAAACTCTTCTGAGACTGTATGAGATCTTGAATGAAAACAACCTGGTAGACATATACCCTTACATAGATATTACGTTAAGGCTATTTTTGACCATCCCAGCTACTAATTGTTCAGCGGAAATGTCATTTTCTCTTCTGAAACGAATACAAGATTATTCCCGCTCTAAAATGCGTGAAACACGTCTTCAAAATGTAGCAGTCCTAAGCATTGAACATGCGATAACTAAGAATGTGGACTTCGAAGACGTTATTGACGCTTTTTCGAACACCAAATCTCGAAGATTTCGAAGAAAACAATTGTAATTTTCCTTTTGAACAATTCTTCACCAGAAGTATGATTTTATGTTTATTAGTATTGTACTTTTAGCGTGTCAATCGTTTCTAAAGTAAGTTTACATTTTTGTTATTTGGATCAACGAAATATTAGATTTACATCTTATTAAATTTTTACCTAAATGTTACTATACCTACATACAAATAAATATCGTTCTTTGTGTATTGACAAGTTGTGAGTTTTACTCTCTCCTGTAATTTATGACTTTAAAAAAATAATTGAATTATAATATCCTTAGTATTATTATTAAATGAGAAATAGCTAAAATAAATAACAATGAAGAGTGTGTGTGGTGACCTTTTTTGCTAAGAATATATTAAAATAGAGTAAACATAGAAGAAAATTTAAGCCACGAATAACCTATTATCAACCGGCGCTATACTGGTGGACGTGGACCGCGGGGGTGGCTGGGGTTGTGGCGGGCGGGGCGGCAATACGCTATCAGTCCCTAGGCGGCAAATATCTAAATCCGCCTCTGCCTTCAGGGTACGCTTACAAAAAAGTATCACCAGATGTTTTTACCCTTTTGACGAGAAAAACTACTCCTAAAACATGATAAAATAAAAAGTGCGCAAAAAAAATATTGTTTTACATTTTGCATCAGATTCGGAATAAAAAGCCATTTTTCATTGGGGCTTGTTTTACCCCCAATAAATGACCCGAAAATTTAAATTGGGCTCAAATTAATATAATGTCATAAAAAATACAAATTTTTATCAATATTAAATAATTTCTATTAATTTTTTATAAAATTATTAAAAAAAAATCTTAATAGGGCGTTTTTTGCCCTTTTAGAGGTGAAGCTTGGGTTCAAAGGTTTTGGGACCCCAAATTCAGAATCAGCGACCCAAAAAAATGTACCCCAAGAGTATTTTCTATTTTGGTAAGTTTTTTATAAAAATTTTGTTTAAAAAAACCCTAAAAAGAGTGTTTTTTGCATTTTTAGGGGAAATGTTAGAATTTCCAAGCTGCGGGACCCCGAAGTTCGGAATCAGCGATCCAAAAAACGTACCCTAAAGGTAGTCTCCACTTGCAGCGAAATTGAGCACCCAGGACCCGCGTTTTGAATGGACTATTAGTAAAAAATCCTTGTTTCATGACTTAAAATTTTGGTTTCGGTAACTTAAAATTGGGCAGTTAATCGCTGGAAACCACAAAATACTTAATAAAAACGGATAAACAGTGAAGAGATTGTTCAAATCAACGAGGTAAAAGACTATCGGACTTTTAGCTTTTTGGTTAAAATACACACTACAGAAATAGACGCTTACACTGACCTGACGTAATGTGCTCTGATTGCTTTTCTACTTATCATGGCGGACTCCTGTATTTTGTAGCTTTATTTTACGCAAAATAAATATCAATATTATTTAGGTTGTAAAAATAAAAACGTTTTTTATAATTTATGAATTTCATATGATAAATACTAAATATTAATAATTTTCGGACGTTGGCATCATGCCTATTTAAGCAATAGTGTAATCTTAATTCATGCTCCAGCCAAGCAAATAGTTAGTCGTAGCTCAGAATTAGAGAGACAACGTATAATTGTTGCGTGTACAGGGTCATCCAACGAGGACTGAAAAGAGCTTATATGTGGCTTTCTTGGAAGGATATAAAAAAATATATTTGAATAGCCTTCTTGTGCATTTTTCCCGCTTTCGGGTACTTATTGCCAATCTTTTCTATTGTGCAATTTAAATTTCTCAAATGACTTTAATTCTGTTGTTACCAAAAAGAATGCGAAATTATTTTTTATAAAAACTTAGTGAAAAAAAAAACAGTTTAAAAGCCAAACAAAATAATGTATGTCTTATATCTTTTGTTTTAACCCGAAATTTCCTAAAAATCCTTGCAAATTTTAGGGGAAACTATGCAAATGACGGATATTCTACGTTTTTTTTTTTAATTCAGTCAAAGCTCTTTATTCGCGCTTTCTTCATTCGCGTTTTCACTATTCGCGCACTTAAGATTTCTGTATTCGCGGATCTAATCGGTACATACACATTGATAAAAAGGATTTCGACATGTAGGTATCCAACCGAATATCCTTTGTAAGCGCGTCGTCAAATGGACTAATATCCGAAGTTGCGAATAGAATAGGACGAGATGGGTTCAAACTGATAGAATCAAGTGACATTCAGAAGTTGCTTGAATCGCAAGGTGATGATTTGACTAAAACCGACTTGGAGGAAATGTTAAATTCACAGCCCATTGAAGAAGAGACTTTAATAAGCATGAGAAACGTGACCTTTAATTTGAAAAATCTTAGTGAAGGTGTAAGAATGGCAAATGAGCTTTGTGATTTCTGTCTGAAAATTGACCCGTCTATGGAGAGAAGTCTTATTCTTAAGAGGAAAATTGCTAATTCCACTACTGAATATCAGTCTAAATTAAAAGAGCTTTTAAAAACTGCCAAGCAAAAAAACAAAATTCTTTAAACCATTGCCTAAGCCTTAAGATAATAATTAATCGATATAGTTAAAAACTTTAATTAAAGTCATTTTTTTTCGCTGTCTTTTTCTAAATAAACTCATCTATTATGTCAGAACTGTCGTTTCCTTTTTGTAAGTTTTGTTCACATTTTATTTAATATGAGGAAAGCTAAAATATGGCCCTCTTTAGTTGACCCTGTACAGTTAACACAAATAAAGTAGTTTCAGCACTTTTGTTTTGGGGGATTAATTTTTGACCGAGTTAGGAGGTTGCGCTTCTTCCCCCCCACCATTAATTGCCCTACTGACTTTCATCACTACTGTCTTCTAGAGTGTCTTGGATGATGCTATACTTAAAGAACTCGCCGAGTTGAGGAAAGTGGTTGAAAAATAAATAAATAATATTTTGTCATTGAAAAGTTATAAGCGACTAAATAAATAATAAAAAGTACAGAAAAAAATAATATTAATCGAACATTGAAGACCCACTATAACAGCAAGATTCTCCTTACAAGTTGGTATAGATGGAACTTTAGATTATGGGGACTCTTAATCTTTAAAATATAGATATTTTTTAATAAACTAATATTGCACTTTTTGTAATAAATAAATAAATAAATATTTTAGTTAATTAATCCATAAGGAATATATTCTCTCTGGGCGTAAATATCTCCACCCTTGTGGTCTAAGGAAGGTCCATGTAGAAGTTCGGTCATGAAACTTATGTAAGTGATAGCGAGTCGAAGGGTCTCGATGCGTGACAGGCGTTTTTCATAAGCAAAAGTTGGCACCTGAAAAAAACAAAGAAGTAATTTTAATAGGACTTTTAATCTAAATCTTCTAAATTCTAAAAATCGTTCCAACAGTACCTAGAGTGTTTCAAAAATAAAGATATAGTTCAGAAAACGAACCATTTTGCCTGGATTTTTTTTTAAATGCATAGAATGACTTGAAATTTTGACAGTAGGTAGGGAATAGTCCAAGGATCAAAAACTATATCTTGCCGAAGGGCGCCTTTACCTTGGGGATGGTTGCCAAACCATCTAGGGGGTGGATTTTTTTATATATATTTTGACCACAGGAATCGATAGAAAAATGATTTCTGAGCAAAAAAGGTTTTATGTTTTTTTTTTTTTGTAAAATACATACTTTTCGAGTTATTCGCGAACAAAAATTGGAGTTTTTCGTCGATAAAATCAACGTTTTTAATCGCTTTTTTGCAAATAACTCAATAAGTATGCATTTTGTCAAAAAACTGTAAAGAAAAAAATTGTAGCTTTTAAATAACATGGTTTATTTGTAATTGTTGTGGAACCCATACAAACCAAGTTGTGGTTTGTTAAAGGTTATATATAAAACAAAATCTATCTATTTTTCTAATAATAACTTTTTAAAACATCTGCAAAGACCCTTCTTTAAAAAAAAAAAAAGATATGTATCATAAAATTGAGTGAGTTATAAAATAAGGTTAGACCAAAATTTTTTGAGTGCAAAAGTCTATGAAAGCAACCGCCTAATTACAACCCTAATTAAAATGAGTTGTAGCACTTTTTCAGTTTCCTTTATCTATGTATTATAAATATATTCTAAAATTTTAAACTATTTAAATTGCTTAATTTTGAAAAAAATGGAGCTGCAAGTGAAAATCAAATTTCCGAATTTTGATAAAAACTGACCTTTTCTTCAAAATAACTCGAAAACTAAGGGGGATACGTAAAAATTACTAAGATATTAAATTGTAGCTTTTTAAATTACAAACATTTTGTTTTTTTTTCTTAATTTACTGTATGACGGAAATTAAGTGAGATATAAACGTTTAAAACCCGTGTGTATGAACGAACACTACCTTTTTTCAGCCCTTTAAACTCACCCCTTTAAAAAAGTAAGGGTTTGAAACAATTTTAATACATGGTACCTTATAGCTTAAAAAAACCAACAAAATGGTTTTTAAAGGCCTTTTTACCACAAAAACTGAAGGAGTTATGCATAAAAAACCAATTTTTTGGAGCATTCTAAAAGCACAAATACATTTTTTGGAAATATGTTTTTATTTCAATACATTTTTTAATATAATTGTAGGTATTTTTTCCATTTTATCTATTAAATATATATTTTTTTAGTAATCTATAATAGGGGTTGCTTTTAAGGGTTGAAATACTGCACTTTACTTACTTATACTTTGTCTGTTCGGTAGCGTAGTGGTCAGAGCCTCGGCTCGCCGCGCCGGCGATCCGGGTTCGAATCCCAGCCCCGCCGGGCAGACATATTTAGGTAGTACTTATTTAAAATAACGTCCGTGGTGGCACTACCGCGTTGTCTAAAAGGTGCTGTGAAATGCAATATTTGCATGTTTCAGTGCTTGGGCAGCGTTGACGGAACTGGGGCATAACTGGGTTAAACATCGGAAAACCCGGCACTCACGGTACTCTGGTATTTAGGAGTATATATGTATATGTATATGTCTAATATAGTATATATGTATATGCAAATCCTTCGTGAGTTGTCACAAAGTTTAAAAAAAAAACTAATATTTCAAAGATTAAACATTTATTATCTAACTTATATGAGCCATGTTTTACTTGATTTAAGCTTTGATATGAAAGTGAAGTAAGTTTTAAAGGTGTTAGTAATAAGGGGTAGTTTTCACCCCCTAAAAATAAAAAAGCGTTGATCGGGGTAATGCACACTTTAAGGTGAGTCGAACTTAATTCCAACTTTTTATGCGATTCGATGCATTTTTTAAAAAATCCGCGGTTTTGTACTATTTTTTGCATTGTAATATTGTAAGAGGTAGATTTTTAAGGGTTAAAAAATTAAAAAATTAAATTAGTAATACTTTTATATATATGTTAAGTTTTAATGTATAGTTTTAAAGGTTTTAGCAATAAAGGATAGTTTTCACCATTAAAAAATAAAGAGCGCCCCTCGGCATAATATAGATTTTTAAAGAGGAGGGTAATTTAAGCTTTATCCAAAATTTCCATGCAAATCATGTATATGTATATGTATATATATATATATATATATATATATATATATATATATATATATATATATATATATATATATATATATATATATATATATATATATATATATATATATATATATATATATATATATATATATATATATATATATATATATATATATATATACACACATATTATGTATAGTGGGCGGTTAAGCCTTTCTCTCTCTACGCTCTACCCATACGTTGTTAAATTTGGAACAGAGCGACGAGAACGGGAATAATTTTAAAGTGAGAGAAAACAACGCATGCGGGTGACGCTAGTGGCCTTTTCAACTTTAAAACGGACTTTACGGCCTTCTACCGGTAAAAGATTCAATATTAAAATATAGCCTGATGTATTAAGCATTCTCACAGACAAAACTGTGTTGCCAAACGTATATCCATGATCCTTTGTCACGTGATATTAAACTGTAAAAAATTGACATTTTGCTCTAAAAAGGGCGAATAATAGAATTTTAATATTAAATAAAACATGCCAATTTACTGTTTTTTTTTGTATCAAAGTATATAAAACAGAATACAATCATAATTTCAGAGAAGTATGTATCTTACGAGAATTTTGGGACCAATACGATTCTTTAATTGTTTATTTAAAAAATTATGTAAAAATATCTTGTGAAAATATTGCTAAGAAGTATAGTTGGATCATTTTTAAAATGAAAATTCGGTGCCGTTTGAAAAGGAAAAAAACATAAAAATTTGCAAAAAAGACTTGGCGGCGCCTTTGCTTTTTATAATGTGCCACTTCCCGCAGGTGTCTGTATTAATGGACCATATAAAAAGCAGAGCCGACCGACAAAAATTAAATCTTTTTGCTACTTCTTATGTTTTTTTTTTCTTTTCAAAGTGCACCGAATTTTCATTTTAAAAATGATCCCACTATAGATAATATTATTTCCAAAAAAGATATTCCCTTGGCCAGAGGTAAACTTTCGTGACAAAAAAACATTTTGTTGATGTAAAATCTAAAGCAGACATGGTCTAAATTTGGTAGTTTTTCGAAAAATATTTTTTACGCCTCAATCCACTGTGCAATGAGAATCTACGAATTTAATATTTAAGAAGTAAAAAATGCAAATTGTATATTGTTCCGTAACACCCCGTATAAAAACACGGATCCTGGTTTTACTCCTTTTTATTGGAAATCAGGTTCACAAATGTTACTATAGTAACAACTATTCAACGAAACGTAATTATGATAACTCTTTAACCTCTAACTGTCTGTCAACTTCTAGTCGCTTTGAAAGTCCAAACTGGCCCGTGCGGACTTCCTTCGTGCTTTTTATAGTAATGTGGAAAAGAATGGAAAAGTCTAGACTAAGCTTAAAGAATTCTTTTACTACGGGATGCAAGAAAAGTGTAAAATATATGTCTCCAGCGCCCTCAGGATAATCCGCAATGGTGCTAAAAGGAAAACAAGGTATAAGTTTGTAAGCAACATTTTTAGGTTGGCAATGCAAATATCCCACATTTATAAATTTTGTTTTTGAGTTTAGGTTGACTGATATAAGAATTTTAGTCAGGACCGTACTGAGGGTGGGAGTTTCAAAATTTTAATACAAAAAAAATTTTTTTGTTAGATTACAATAACTAAATTTATCAGTATTTTTTTTCTTGCTGTTCATATATTTGCATGAATTGTGAAAGCTTGATGTTTGGTCATAATATTTTATTGAAAATTATCATTTTCGCCTATATAGTGCAGATTAATAATAGTGATGGGTATAATCGGATTATTTTAAGAATCGAATTATTGAATTATGAATGATTTCAATAATCGGAATAATTGATAATTCGAATTATATAACTATTTTATTTTTTTAATCGTTTGAATTTCAAATTCTTGATTTCTGAATGAATATGTAACTCGATTCCGATGTAACTAAACACAAACACTAAATATTATATACAGTTTGTCAAAAAAGTCCAGGATCCCCGTTGACGAATTATTAAAACTGTATAATATAAATTATTTTTATTATTATTAATATTATTATTTTAGTAAGTAAATTTTCCATTTGCCATAATTTTTTTATGGTAATTTTTTACTTATTTCAATAAAATCGGC
>JAHBCN010003089.1:0-80089 GCA_019359885.1 Listronotus oregonensis | reverse complement strand
TTTGGGTTTTATTACGTAACTTATTTTGGCATATTTGCGTTGCGTATTGAGTCTTATTGTCGCTTTTTGGGGGTTTAAATGTTATTAAATAACGCATTTGGATAAAACCAGTATTTTTAGACACTTTTTTTTTAAATAATTTTATAATTTTAAATTATACAATACAATATATATATATATATATATATATATATATATATATATATATATATATATATATATATATATATATATATATATATAAAAAACATATATATATATATATATATATATATATATATATATATATATATATATATATATATATATATATATATATATTTTATATATATATATATATATATATATATATATATATATATATATATATATATATATATATATATATATATATATATATATATATTTTTTTTTTTGCTACTGCAGCCGGGGGCGGGGTACAGGAACTGGCAGAAAAAAGGTTCCGCACCCCAAAATTTTTTTCAAAACCCTTTTTTTTTTTTTTCCTTAGATGGATCAATAAAACCCTTTTAAACCACGTTGGTTTCTCCATCCCCAAAGGCGTTTGACAGTCAACAGGTCTGCTCCAGAATCTGCCAACAGGGATGTGGATGAACGACGGAAACAGTGTCGGTATATAATTCTGGGTTGGAAAATTTTAAAAAGGGTAGCTATTGCTTTCGGCATGCTGCCAAACGGATTTATACCAACGGGCTGCCGCATACAAATGCCTTTGATGTAACTTACAAAAAATTTCGTTTGATCTGTGAGTGTTGGACGCAGCAATTTGTATTTTCCTATAATTTGAACCATGTTGACTCCTTAAAATCTTTTGAATGTTACGAAAAATTCTCTGAAAATTTTTTTTTTTTGTGTTTGAGGTTTAATATAAAAAAAACCCTTTTCCCTTCATCTTTGACGTTTTTGCATAATATTTGTGCCATTTTTTTTTCTGCAAGCCCCAGCAATGTTAATGATTAGCACAACCTGTAACAAAAGGGAAAAAAAACTTAAGTATAGTTGATTTTTTGGGACACTCCTTCGTATTTTTCTTTTTTTAAATTTTTACCGCAACGTCTCTTCTATGTCGGAGGAAAGGAATAATCAGACATCCTACTTATTTTTTTATTAAATTGACTAATTTTAGTGAAATAAGGTCAATCAAAATTCTCGCGTCAAATAATTTGTTTATTAAAAAATCCCCAAACAGCCTTGTCAACATAGCAATTGTATTACAAACTAGTTTTTTATTTTTTGGACCCAAAAAATGGGGGGGTTTTGTTATTCGATACGCCTGTCATCAAATATCGATATGCGCAACATCTTCAAAGTTCGTTTCCGTAAATTGTTTATTGTCAATGTCAACCTGTATAACCTGTAACCGTTGAAACCCTCTAATATTTATTAAAAATTTTTAATTTGAAATAGTTGTTTCTTTCCAAATATTCCAATTTATTAAAAGTTATTATTATCGCCAAATTTTCCTTGATATGAACCCTTTTTACAGTAAATTTCCGTTATTTTTTAAAAAAAAAAAATTGTATTGTTATTTTTTCAAAAAACCAAACCCGGGGAGTTTGGATCTTCAAAAATATTTTTTTCTTTCCAAAACAAGACATAGGAGAAAAGCCTGGTGTGCTGCTGGGTATTAAAAAATGCCCAAAGGAATGTTTATTGTTGTAAAAACCATTTTGATGTAAGTTTTTATGTTTTATTCCAATTAAACTATTTAGGTAGTCTGGCTGTGTTTTAGTGAAAAGCTAAAACATTTCGCATTTTAGCATTTCTTTAAAATCGATACGATTGTGATATCGATATTTCCTAAACAGACTTGGCATCCATGTTGAATTTGATTGGTTAGGGGAGTGGCGGGCTTTTTAAATTACAATGAAAATTTAAAACCCTTAAATAAAAAGTAAGGGGGTTTTTATTTTTCCTGTTTTTAGCAGGTTTTGCTTAATTGTGTTTCTACTTTTAATTTTTACACACAACATTATCAATATCAATTGAGTGAAAATACCCTATTATAAAAAAAAATTTTTTTAATATCTGCGGTCATAGATAAAATTTTGTATATTACTCGTCCGGTATCAGTTCATTATAATACTCGTGGATTACTCCGACTCGGTCTACGATCTCGTCGAGGCAATAGTACCGTTATTTTAATAAAGGTCATACCGCATTTATTTATAAATAACAATTGTCTGTTTGTTATGTTAACTTTTTTAAAAAAATTTTGTTTGAAACAGGATGTGGTTTTTTTATTATTACTTAGAACGTTTAAAAGCCAGCCACCTGGGTAACGTGCGAGGTACAATGCTACAATTTTGTGAATATTTAATTAATTTTTAGTAAATCAGAAAACTCATTGTTTGGCAGGGTTGAAGTTGCAAAAGTATTATTTTTTTTTTTAAAAGCAAAGATTTGATTATTTTCTAAATCATAGTTACACACAGAAAAGATTGCCACATGATTCTTTTTGTGTAGAGTATTCCGTGTTCTTCTAAGGTTTTACAGATTGTATAGAAACGAGACTAGTAAAGGAATTGGTATAAAAGAAATTTGGGAAAATTAGGCACAAAAAACCCAGGAGGCTGCGCTGCCTCTGGTAGTAAATTAAAAAGGCTTCCAGGAAAAATAAATGTCCTTCTATAAGCTTCAAATTTAAAGAAAATATTTTTTGGAGATATCTAAATAGGAAACACTTTAAATTATTTGGGTACTATATTAATTGGTTGAGCGGGTAAGATAGAAAAATGTTAGTGTATAAGCGAGAAATATATATTATATTATATTAATTAAAACATATTGAAACGCCGGCCTTATAGGAAAACATTAATTTTATAAATTATTTTGCATTTTAAACTAATTACGAGGTACTTTGACAACCGCTACAATACAGCCAGACATTGATTTTCTTATTTAGCTGTTATTAAATCTTGGCGTTCCCCTAAAAGAACATTGAACATATACAGGGTCCGCCATCTAACGTTTTTTTTTTCAACTAGTGCTTATTTCGTGAATGGTAACACTTAGCTCATGTTTGATTTGACAGATAATTAGTTTTATCCTTCCGCTGAACGAATATGGTTGTGTATACGCTTGAACAACGCTGGGAAATATTGCGACATTACTTTGAAAATCATGGTAATGTTGCAGAATGTGTGCGAAAATTGCGTACGGATTATGGAAGAAGAGAAGCACCGTCAGCTCCGTATGTTCGTTATCTTGTGAAAAAAGTGAAAGAAACTGGCATCCTCATCGACAAACCAAAGCGTGAAAAGCTAAAAACAGTGCGTACACCCGAGAATATTGCTGCTGTGGCAGAAAGTGTGCGTGAAGCGTCATCAACATCAATTCACCGTCGTTCTCAACAATTGAACATTGCGGAGACATCATTGAGACGAATTTTGCATAAAGACCTTGGTATGACGCCATACAAAGTCCAATTGGTTCAGGAGTTGAAGCCAACTGACCATCCAATGCGTTTTCGCTTCGCTAAGTGGGCCTGCGATCGACTTACAGAAGATGCCGATTTTGCCAAAAAATCATCTTTTCAGATGAAGCTCATTTTGATCTTGGCGGGTATGTAAACAAGCAAAATTGTCGCATTTGGGGCACAGAAAACCCGCACGCATACATTGAAAAGCCGACGCACCCAAAACGAGTCACTGTTTGGTGCGGATTTTGGTCCAGAGGCATAATTGGGCCATTTTTCTTCGAAAATGAGCAAGGAGTAGCCGTTACAGTCAATGGCGATCGTTATCGGGCCATGTTGAACGAATTTTTGTTCACAAAAATTGAAGAGGAGGATATTGGCAACATTTGGTTTCAACAGGACGGCGCTACGTGCCACACAGCCAAAGCTACACTCGATGTTTTGCGTCCTGTTTTTGAAGATCGCATTATCAGCCGCAGAGCTGATGTCGTTTGGCCACCACGGAGCTGCGATTTGACACCGTTGGACTATTATTTGTGGGGTGCCGTCAAAGATAAGTGTTACGCCGACAAGCCAGAGACAATTGACGCTTTAAAGGACAATATTCGTGAAGCCATTGGTGAAATACAGCTGCACACAATCGATAATGTGCTTAAAAATTGGACCGATCGTGTAGGCTACTGCATGGCCAGCCGAGGCAGCCATTTGAATGAAATTATTTTGCATTATTAACCGGAAGGATTGTACTTTCAAATAAAAAAATAAATTTGAGAAAATATTCAGTAGTTTCTTTTTTATAGCATTTAAAAAAAAAAGTTATTTGGCGGACCCTTTAGTTGGATCAATATAAGAATGAAAATCGGTTCTATTTGAAAGGAAAAAAAAGTAGAAAGATAGCCGAATAGGTTTAATTTAAACGGGCGGTCGCCTTTGCTTTTAATAATGTGCCGCTTCCCGCACGTGTCTGTTATAATAGACCATATAAAAAGCCGACAATAAAAATTAAACCGTTTTGCTACTTTTTGTGTTTTTTTCTTTTTCAGAGGGTACCGAATTTTCATTTTAAAAATGATCCAACTATACATTAAAAACACAGAATTTCACAGATTAAAAATCTGTCAAAACGCATTTGGTAACAACCACATAATAAAGTGAAATGCTTTTAGTATATTAGCAAAGGAAACATGCTCAAAAAATATAAAATAAAAGAAAGTGCATTTACATTATAAGATAAAGGTAAATATGTATTATTAATTACTGTAAATTTAAATAATACACCTCATCTATGCTTAATGCCATTTCTGGAAAACTTGAAATCAGTTAACACACCAACCTTCTGGTACTTTTGGAAAAAAAATCAGTCAAAACAAATTAATTAGTCATTTATGACAAAACAGAAATAATAACTAAAAGTTCTTAGAATCTTCTAAATTTTATAACTAATTTTATCCTAATGGCTAAGTTATTGTAGATCCCAACCAATTCTCACTACGAATATCCTTCTGCGAAGGAAAACTGAAGAATGATCCAATTAACTTTTGTTGACAGAGAGTCAAAAATTATCAGATAGAAAGGGGTACATACAGCAAATAATTTTGGTAGAAGACTTAAAGATAAGTTTAAGTTAAAGGATTTTGGGCTAATTTCATTTGACATTAGAAACTCTACTAAAAGCCAAATCGTTGTGAACGTAAGCACATACAACCGTAGGGTGGAAAAGATAAACTTAGTTCGTAGTACGAAAAAAAAGGTAGTTGGTTAAAGTTTTGTAACTGATTTAAATAACTAAAGACAATGGTAAACTGGGTTTGGATTTAAGGTAATATGTTACTTTTCATATTGGATACAAAAGCACTCCTTAGTTAAAAAAAGTACCGTGATTACCATTTATTTGATATCTGTGTGAATTTAAAAGGTTAAATTGACATTATGTCTGTATTTCGGAAATATTTCGAACAACAGATTTAAACTTCTTGTCATTGTCATCGTTTAATATATAATTTTTACATTTCTGTATTGTACTGACCAAAGTAAACAAAAACCAACATCTAAAATAAAAATCGGAGGATGCCAAAAATTCCTAAGTTAATAAAACCACAGAAGAGTCCCGTTTTCCAGTCTAATAAGACATTTTATGTTTTTTATCGTATATGAAAAATAATAAACATTATAACAACTTGACCGCAAATAAATAAAAGTTTGGTTTAGTTTTTATTTCCTTACTATCTATATAATCATATTCCACTGGTTTTTTTTATCCAAAATGTCGGTAGAAGCACTGGGCGCCAAAAGCGGTGGGACACGCAACAAATCGGTGTTTTTATATTTTTAATATATTTTTTTGCAACAAAAGAAGTACATAAACATTCAAAGGTGTAAAATTAACAGTTTGTCCTTTAAAAAAGCAAATTTGTTATTACTGATCCGTTATACCTTAGCATTTTATAACAGAAAGTTAAAGAAAAAACCTCTCAACGTTTCAACATATTAAGCCAACCAATATGGTTTAAGTTATACAATATTTTTTGCCTTCTACGTACGAAGCTTTGGCACACATTGTATATTAGCACTCTCCAAGCAGAGACCGTACACTTTATCACAACAATCTTCTTTAATTAAATCTTAACCAACAAAATAAACAAACTATTATTTAAAATGTTTAATCCCCAAAAGTTTGTTTAGATTTTTAATCCATATTAATTAAATATCGTAAATTTTTCAACTTTGCCTTAAACTTAATCCACACTTTAACTTCTATGCCTGACGAGGTCTCTGAAAAGTGTATTCTTATTTAGGATTTGTATATGTGTATTTGCTTGACAGTATTAAAAATAGGGTTGCAAACCATAAATTATTATTTATTTTGGATTTGACCGAATACTCCTAGCATAACGTCGCAGTATAAATTCCCCAAACTTTTTAATATAGCTCTGAATTTAAACCGTTTCCGTTGGTGAATGCTGGTGATAAATGGCGTCATAAGTTTCGTTAGTTTAAATGTTCATGTAGAAAACGTAACCAATAAATATACAGCTTTATAAAACATTCTTAACAGTGTGTGTAAAATTAGGTATTGCCTAAAGTTCGTAATGATAGCCATTGCATTTGTAATACTACCTTTAGTTTTATTTTTTATCTTTATTCAATAATTAAATATGGAAAAACCTTTGCCTTATAATAATTTATTAATTACCAAGTACAAATTTAAACTCTTTTTGGATAATATCGAGAAATCGTACCAGTGTCATTATGTTGGTGGTTCTAATAATTCGAATTTGAAAGTTAATTTGGACCAAACTCGTTGCGACTCGTTTTTGCATAAAATGGTCTCTCCTAGATCTCCATTTACACTAACTTGAAGTACACAAATTTGTACTACATCCAACGTTGCCTGTAGTACAAAAAAGATGACGATAAAGAATTTTTGAAAAGAAAACTTTAAAATCAATTTTTTATTGCAATTTACCATTAACCCTGTATGTTATTTGTCTCGGTTTAAAATAAATTAAAAAGGTCTATAAAATAGACAAAAGTTGCCAATGCATTATGATTTTTTTTTATTTGGTATTTAGATTAAACTTTATTTTAAAGATGTAATTTATTCAAATATTAAAGGCCGGATATTTTACTTATAAATAAGACTTTCCTAGTCCAATAAAAACAAAGACACGTGCAAATTGTTGATTTGGATATACTTGAAAAATTATGATTGAAAAATATAGGCCTTTAAAATTTATTATATTTTTTCAAAATTTTTATCAAACGATATTAAACGATTACCTTGTATAAAGTCAAATGATTTTAACTAGAGTTAAGGCAATTTTGTCAAAACATTTTGCTTAAGTATAGTGTGTCAAAATACCACCGTAAAAAATATCGAGTAAAAATGGAGTCATCATTTAAGTATTAAAAAACTTCATTGGGCTACTAGTACCAATTACTTAAATGTATTACCATCAATTTTGACTCCGTGTAAAAAAATCAGCAATCCCAATATAAAGTTTAAATTGCTTGAATAAGAAACGTTATTCTTTACGCCTCACCACCATAAGTAGTTGCCAACAAACTCTGGTGTCGGCTAAATATAATAGGTGCAAATTAAGGTTTGGATGCTCTGTATATATACACAAGTTTTATTAAAAACAAAGTACATGCATTAATACTTTACAAATTTCTTGTAATACGCCAATGGATGTATCACCAACCCAGTTCAACGTTTATGATTACACTGGTTTTAAAAAAGTAAATAATTTCCCTTTGACAAATTTTTGTTAAATTAAATTATTTTTTTTTTAATATTCAAAGCAAGAAGAAATATTCGAAATTACTCTTTTACTTGGCACTGGAAGCCGAAATCAGTTTGTCAAGGGGCTAAAAAGATCTAAACATATCTTATTATTTAAAGACAATTCGTCCCGAACTTTATCAAGAAATTTATTTAAATTTTATTAGACACCCGTTCACGCTTTCCGGAGTTTATGAATCCTAAATCTATCGGTCAAATTTAAAAATTATTTACAGTTTTTAGGACACCCGGTATCACTTGCCACTTCTGTGATACTCGGTATGGTTATTAATCGCCTATTTTATGGCCTATTAATTAAATTCTCTTTTACCTTTTTTAGCAGCTACTCCACTTAAAGGCCTCCTGTACTTTTCCTTTCAATTACTTAAATTTTGCATAGAATATGTTAATCTAACATTGACAGCGAGAAACATTTAATTTAGCTCTAGTAGCTGAGAGAGATGCACATTTTTGTACAAACAATTATTAACAATTTTAATTGTTTACGGAAATAGATGTGCTAGTCAAATTTCTTGAACTAACACGAAAAATGTAGTATAAATTACTACCATGGAAAACTGACATTTACATTAATTATTTAAGTAGAAAAACATTTTTGGTGGATTGTTCGAAAAATACGAAATAAATCAGAGAACTTTTCAATAACAACCCGACCCCGAGCTCACATGTAATTGTATGCCTATCCCCGGTCTTCCGAGGCACGAACCTTGCCATCCGACCCTTTGTTATGTTTTTTTTTATTTCATGCGCTTGTTTTCTGGCGGGCGAAATTTCGAGACTATTGGATACCCTATGTCAACACAAGTTTACACAATCATGATGACGCAACGCAACTTTGTTTGCTTAGTTATTTTTAGATCGGTTGGAAAATTTTTAAAATTATTTAGATTTATTACGGCGGCGTTGCTACGACTAAAAGGAAAATTAAGTGTTTAAATTTAGATTTTTGTTATTTTATAAAGATTTAGAAGGAATGTTTGCGCACTTGTGGCCAAAACTATTGAAGAAGTCGCAGTAACGCTGGGTTGATGCAATCGGTTACTGACTAGGCTCCGACTGCGCAAAAAAAAAACGCTGTGTCAAATTTCTTAGCATATCATGTGTTTAATTTAATGGTATATTGCCCATTTACGCAATACTTTTTAGGCATTTACTTTTATATTTAAGAATTTCTATGGGCATCCCCCAAGAAATTTCTAATAACTTTACTCTATAAAGTATTTATACAGTTCTTTGGACAAAAAAGAAATGTAATTTATTTTTAACGAATTCGCTTAACTCGTAATATTTTTGATGTATAAAATATTTATACAATTGCGTGACATTTTTAACATAAAAACAAGAACTTCAATTTATTTCTAACATCAATGAAAACTAGACATTTTGTTGTTAATATTACAACAAAGTCAACTTTTATAAATGTCAGTCTCCCAGCGTTATGCCAACATTAGCATGTTCAAAATCATTATTATATTTATTAAAACAAAATTAAACATTGCTTATATCACATATGTTTTATGTTGTAAAATAAATTATTTTAATATTATAACTTGTTAAAAGACTAAAATATTTTCCCACTGACGCTTGTTATCTAAAAACAAATAAAACTGAAAATTGATTAAATATCATGCGGCCAACATTTAATTAAATATAGGAACAAATATATTGTTTTTATATTAACAATATGGATAAATTATTTTAAATATGAATCTGTAAGTATCTAATACACATTTTGCATGGCGCACATATTTTTAAACATTATTTTGAGTACTGTATATAATAGGAATTAAAAATATTTAAAACACAATTTTTCCAAAACAAATAATACTTTTCATGGGCTATGTAGGCGTTGAGACTTGCTAAAAGATTTATATTTATTAGACTAGATCATTTAGACTTTAATCACTGTTTACTTGGTTTTTTAATTTTTCTGGCTTTTAAAAATTAAAAATATTTCGTCTGTTTCTGGGTTAATTTAATAGCTTACGATTAAAATTTAGCATAAAAGTTGTTTTAGGAAATACACTATCCGACAAAAGTAGAGCAACAATTTTTTTTTAATTCATGTTTGAATAAAATAAATCAATGAGTTGTAATTTTTGGCTAGGTTTAAACAAATGCTATCCTTACACTGAGAGTAATATTTTACAACATTTTGGTGCATTTTAAGTTAGTTTAAGAATGTTTAATAAAAATGGTTATAAAAATTAACAAGAACGGGAGCGACTAAAGTAGAGCAACATATTCTTTTCAACAGTATTTTATTTAAACAAAAAATATTTAACACATTTTACAACAATAATAATTAAAGGTAAATATTTTAGGGCAATAACCATTAAAAGTATTTATTTATAATTAATAGAATATCCATTAATATTAATTACTTGCTGACAACGGCGCGGCATTGAAACAATCAACTTTTGAATAACATTTTTGGAAAGATTTGTCCAAACGTCACTAACTTTATTTACCAAAGATTGTTTATTCTTCCAAGAGATTTTCAATCAAGTTAAGGTCTAGGGATTATGCAGGCCACTGCAAAACTCGAACGTTATTTTCCCCAAACCACTGTTGAACTCCTTGTAAAGAGTGTTTTGGATCATTATTCTGTTGAAGAATAAAATGCAATGACATTTTTCATACTGCATAAAGAAGCATAATATTTTGCATGATATTCCTCCGTCCATCGTGTCATTAAAAACAACCCCATAAAAACACTGCCTTTACCATGTTTAATTATGGGTGTTACGTATTTAGGATAAACCCTGTATTGATTGCCCGCCTCACACGTCTCATTACATCAAAATTAAATGTTTTATAACGCGTTTTATCACTGAATAGAACTTTTTTTCAGTCATTGACGGTCCAGTTTAAATGCCGACGTGCAAATGCAAACCTTGCTGCTCAATTTCTTGCCGAAACTAACGGATTTTTAGCTGGACCTCTACTAAACAACTTTGCCTCTTCTAACCTTCTTTGAACTGTTCGTATACCAACCATAATTTCTGGAATTTCGACAATAATTCTAGGTGTGGACTTTCAAGGATCATTTTGAGCAATTCTTTTGATGCGTCTGTCGGTCAATATATACTGTTGTTTTCCTTGGCCTTTCCGATTTCGGTAACTTCTCTATGTGTCCCCTGCCATTATACGACAAAATTATTTTGATACACTGTACCGGGGTAACATAAACTGTCTTGAAATATTGGCTTGTTTTGTTACCTTCCATGAATGCATTCACAACTCTTTGCTTTAAGTCTTTTGAAATCGGAATTTCTCTTGGCATGACTAATTCAGTACAAAAATATTTAAAAAAACATAAAATAAACCACACACATTTACTTTGGCCCTTACTTCCGCTAAAAATCCTATTTTTAAAAATATTTTTAAAATTTGTAATTAAATGTCAAAGTTAATTCATTTCTTTTGTTCGTAAAAATTCTTGTTGTCACCGATAATCATAGCCTACTTTGATGTCTTAATAATTATAATACATTTTTTTACATTCATGCATGTATTATTATGATATCGAAATTTGCATATACGGACTTTTGTCCGATAGTGTATCTAAGTTTGGTAATTTTGTGTGTGTAGGATTTTAAGTGGTTATTTTGAAGAGGGTTATGTATTTGACGTTCTAAAAGACCTAGTGTACGTTAAGGCATTTTTTAGGAAGACAAAATACCAATTAAAAACAACCAAACTTTAACAAATTTGGTATAAATATTTGTTGGGCAAAGGAGAACGTAGCACTTCTCAGTTAAAAAATTTTATCGTTTGCTATCGTAGTGGTCAGTAACTCTGCCCAGTACGCGGGCGACTTGGGTTTAATTCCTGGAGCCGAAAAGACATGTACAGGACAATGGGATTTGTAGCGTCGAAACACCATTCTCTCTAAGATCAATGAAGTTAAGCGACTCCGGGTACGGTTAGTAATTCGATGGGTGGCCGCCAGTGAACATCGTGTGTCGTTTAATCTGGATTGGAATCTACGTTTAACTGTAGTTTCCGTCTAAATGACTAGACGTTAATGGGAGTAGTTTAGAGGTAGTAGTTGTTTGTAAAAGACCAGTGTGGCACCACCGCATTGTCTACAAGGTGTATGTTTGACAAAGTTGGCGTGTGCTTTTATTTTGTAGCAGGTTGATTAAAAAATATTTTCATGGACGTCTATAAAAAGTTTAGCACTACCTATATAAAGAAGGCTATAAAATTTTATTAAAAGTTTTCTTTAAATAAAATGCATTGCTAAACAAAATTTACCGGATTAGCAAGTTTTTAACAATTCCCATATCTACAAGCTACTAAAAAGTTTTTCTTAACAGCTTCTTTGTTTTAGTTGAAAACCCAATTCAGTAGTTCTTAAAGTGTGTCAAGTGAATTTGCATTTTATGTTATTGCCGATAAAGTTTTTTATGGACATGTAAAGAGTTAACATTGTTTATGTTGCATTTTATAAAAACAATTAATCTAATACTATGTAAACTAATTAGTTTTAATAAGAAATTAATTGCTTTAATCTTTTAATATCAAATTGATGGCTGAATTTAATGTTTGAGAATGTCTTTTTATACTTAAAAACACCAAATTTTAAATTACAGAAATGTTCAGAAGTTATTCAAAAATAAATAATACTTGTTTACAATATCTTCCTAAAAGCTATTTGGTAATATCGTACATTGCAAGTTGGGTTAATTTTTTTTTATTGCATTAATCTAAAAACTGTCAATGTCAATACATTTATTATAAAAAAAATTATTAGAAAAATCTTTTAAAATCTTCCAACAAAGGTGTCTGTATATCCCTAATAGTTTTAAAAGTTATAGACTTTGAACTATAATTGAAACTTTTACCAGAAGTTTTAAAATATGATTTGACATAAAAATGTAAAAAAGTTTAAAAAAGTCGCAACTTTTGGATGTATCTTAGTTTAACTAAAATGTGGTAAATTTTGTTAAATTAATCCTTTACTTTTTTAAAATTGTATTTATAAAAGCAAAAATTATGTTTTTCCAAGTTTTATATTTTATTTTTATGAGTTACTAAAATATAAGAAATCAACTTACTTATGTCCTAACAAATTGTAATATTTAATTAAATTAAAAGTGTTTTTTTATATTAAGCCTTTTTTTATATTGCAAAATAAAGTCAAATTTTGTTTATCAGAAATGACCTTTCTTCGATTTACTGCTAAACCGTAGTCAACTGGTAAAATTTTAAATATGAATATATACAGGATGTTCCCCAATGATACGCTTATATTCAAAGGGGTTATTACTAAATTCATTTCCAAAAAAACTATTAACATGTGTCCTAAACGTCCTAACTTTTAAACTAAAAGGTGACAAAGTGTTTTAAAAAAATATGTTTTCCTAAAATATTTGGAATATCATTAAAGATATCTTCCTGAAATTTGGTATGCGTGTAGTATACATTTAAAGGCATTTTTTGGCAAACAACCATTTTAAAAATTTTCACCAGTGACGCCCGTGCGGGATTTGAATTTAATATTTATTAAGGAAAAAATGGTACGCCACTGGATTTTTCCATAGAAGTTTTTTTAAATACCTTGATTACGTTTACATAAATTACTTATTGTATTTTTTTTGCAAAACGCACCATTTGTTATTAAAGCAATTAAATTAAAAATGATTAATTTCGTAGCAAAACCTATTAACTTTTGAGAAAATCCAGTTGGCCTGGATAAATTCTTTCTAAATCTGGGTAGCATGGAATAAATTGTTTTTTAAAACTTTGGTGTTAAAATAATGATATTCAAATTTTAGTTTGCATTGCAATTTTTAGAATTTTTTCGTTTTTTTTTTTGGAATACCTACTTTAGTAAATATGGTGAATTTGGGTTATATACATACGGAACTGAAGGCAATGCATTACGTATATAGTCTCGCAGATGGCAATGCATTAGAAGCCAGAAGTATTTATGAGGTAAGATACTCGCTATCGGATAATAATAATAAGATAATAATAATAATTAATACATTAGCTTTTAAGTATGTTGTTTCTCTTGTTTTAAAGACAGTGGTGAAAATAAAAAAATGTACATCAGACCTATGTTCATAAAAATTTGTTTAAGGAATCCAGGTAATTATTAATATTATTTCAGACTACTTAGTCTTTTCTGTAAATTATATTACTTTTAATTTAATTTTGTTAGTTATTGTACGAAAAAAAAACACAAGAGGTAATTTTTATGTAAAAGTGACTAGGATATCCAAAAAATACCCCCAAACATATAAAATTCAAATCCAGGACGGACGCCACTGGTAGAATTTTAATTTAAAATTATACGCCAGATAGCGCCTCCAAATGCAATGTACATGTATACCAAATTTTGTAAAGATATATAAAATGGTATTCTAGATATTTCAGAAAAATATGTTCTTTTTTAAAAATTTTATCACCCTGGAGTTTAAAAGCTAAGACATTTAGGACACCTGTTTATATAAAATCTTTCTTAAAATAAGAAATCAACCCTTTAAATATTAACATATCATTAAGAAACACCCTATATATGCGAATGTGGACGTTCATCAACTTTAAAAAAATATATTTTTTGGGTTGCAAATAAAAGAGTTTCTTATATCCATCATTAAGTACACATAAACTTTTATTATTTTAGTAAACTAAGGTTCCTAAAAATAATTTTATAATTAAATCTTAAGCTCGGCAATTGATAAGTTGATTTCAACATTTTATTTGTTTTCCTATTAAGACAGTTATACTAGTTTCTGAAACGTATAAAGTGAGTTTGCATTTTCTACCAGTAGCTAACTAGTTTATAGAAAGATGAAAAGTAGGAATTGTTTGCTTTTCCCGCTTAGTTTTAGACATTTAAAACCACATGCGCTTGCCAAATATTTACGCTTCAATCCTTGTCTAAGCTTAGATAATTAATCTTTTGGTTAGTTTGTCTCTGTTTAATTAGCGTATCGGAAGCAATCTTTAAATTATTAAGTATTATTTATTATTGGTAACCTAGTTTGAAAACATATTATTTTCCTATAAAATCAATAATTTTTTATTATATGTAAAATGGCGTCTTTTTAATGGATTTACAGGGTAGTGTTTAAACTACAAGAAACAAAATAAATCTGATGGCACGCTCTAAAGTTTGATTTTTGAAACAATTGCAAAATTGAAATAGTTTGCAACCTATTTAATTTGTCTCGAAGATATTATTTATTAAATACGGGATTAAATATATAAGGCAGTTCCCTTTTTTTATATGACACATCATGTATATTATTTAATTATTTGTTTTCCCATAAAATTAACTCTTTATTAATACCATATACTAAATATTTATTTTTATAGAAATTAGTTATTTGTAAAAAAATTTAAAAAATCCTCGTAATATTTTAATTTTGTACACCTGCACAATGCCATAAACATAATAATTCTTAAGGTAATTATTTTTAAAAAATATTAAAAATTTATTTAAAGTTATGACTTTATTGCCCCCTTTCTATTCATTCCCAATCTTAATTAATTAAGTACGCCTTTTGTTTAGTAGAATGCAAGTTGGCTTAGAAACAAAACTTAAACTTAAAACTAAAATTTTAATTTAAATAAAGTGCAGTTTAAAAACTTCAAAATATATTATTTTATTAAATGTCATATTGGGAACGGAAAAAAACCCAAATGCCCACATACTATTTCTCACCGAAACCCAAGTAAGTCCCAAAACAGCAACCAACCACCTCCTTTTCCCAGGTTATGAACTCATTTCATCCTTTCGACCCCATGGCGGCGTTTGTGCTTACGTTCGCAACGATCTGGCTTGTGCTAGGGTTTCTAACCTCGAATCGGGTAGGCCTGATATCCTTTGGCTTAAACTTTCTTTCAGATCTTCTACCAAATTTATCTGCTGTATATACCGGTCCCCGTCCGACAATTCCTACAACGAACTCTTTGATTTCCTTTCAATAAAGATCGACAATCTTATTTCCCAGTTTCCATTGGCCGAAGTAATCGTTCTCGGGGATTTTAATGTTCATAATAAGGATTGGCTAGGATCCACAAAAACTGATACACAAGGCAGAGCAGCAGAAAATTTCGCAATCAGCAACTCGCTCACCAATCTAATTATGGAACTACCTACTTTCCTAGGGTTCCCACCCATAATTCTAACCCCTAGATCTCTTTCTTACTTCCATCCCCGAACTCTATCAAGCATCAGTAACTGCTCCCCTTGGTCGCTCTGACCATGGTTTCGGTCACCGTATCTTACTCCACTCATTTTGAGGCAACTGAAAGCATGCCGCCACGAACCGTCTGGCACTACAATTCGGCCGACTGGGATGGTCTGAGAGATTTCTTTGCCAGCTACCCTTGGGATCCTACCTGCTTTTCTACTTTCGATCCTTCCGAAATTTGTAAACAAATTACCGAAACAATTCAACTAGGCATTGAGACCTATATTCCCACACTAAAAAGAACCCCATAACTTCAAATCACAAACCGTGGTTTTCTAATCCTGTGACAAAGCCAGACTTTTAAAAATTCATGCCACAAAAAGTTTCTTCAAAACCCCAGTCCCAAAATCGACAGGCTAGCATCGAAGCAAGAAATCAGTATAACAGACCATCTCAGAAGCTAAAGACCATTTTAACAATCGAATAAAAGAGAAAGTTCTCTTGCTCAAATGGCAGTAAAGCTTTCTGGTCCTTTGCCGAACAGTTGTCCCTGTTTCTCATAAAATGGCGATATAATTTTAAAGTTAAACAGATCAAGCATATTATTTCTTCTCTTAATACTAAAATCGTCTGGGCTGGATGGCATACCAGCAATCGTCTTAAAAAATGTGCTCCCGAGCTTGCACCCATCTTAACTCGCCTCTTTCGAATCTCTTACGACACGGGCATTTTCCCGGAGAGTTGAAAGCCTGCACGTGTGCAACCTGTCCCCAAAAGGATCCAAAAGTCTCCCTTCCAACTATAGACCTATATCTCTTCTTTCAGTTGTTTGCAAAGTAATGGAAAAATTCATTAATTCCCAAATCTTAAAGTATCTGGAAAACATAAGATCTTACATGATAGACAATATGGATTCCGTCACGTAGATCCACAGCTGATCTTCTTTCCTTTGTCTCACACAACTGGAACAAGTCCCTTGAGTTTCTTGCTGAATCCCAGATCGTTGCTCTTGACATATCCAAAGCTTTCGATCAGGTCTGGCATGATGGGCTTCTTAACAAACTTCCTTCTTACGGTCTTCCACCAAGCTTTGCTCTTGGCTTTCCAGTTTCCTTTCTAATCGGCGTATATTAGTTAGTGTAGATGGTCATTCCTCCGGCTTCTTACCAAATTAATGCTGGGGTGCCCTAGGACTCAGTGCTGGCACCCACCATGTTTCTTCTACACATCAACGATCTTCTTTTTTCCACAATTAATCCCATTCATAGTTTTGCTGACGATAGTACCTTCCACTCTAAAATTCAATTTCTTAAGCCACCGTGTAATCCTGATTTCGAAAAACAAGCGCAGGTCAATGCAGATATTAACAAGACCTCAAGCTTATCTTGGATTGGGGCGCCAAAAATCTTGTTCAGTTTAATGCCTCGAAAACACAGTCATGTTCCCTGTCGCAAAAAATATGCAAATGCCCATCCCTTACATATGAGCGGCCAAGTTCTGCAGAACAAAGAGTCGTTTAATCTTTGTCGGCGTTATTTTTGAGAATAACTCAACTGGCACAAACACATTTCATCCATGCTTCGGCAGCTTCAAAAAAGATTGATTCTTCTTCCGAGCCAGAAAATATTTCTTTCTTCAATTTGTACACTCTGTATGTATCCCAAATCAGAACTCTTTAAATATTGTTTATGTCTGGGGAAAAAAAAAAAAAAAAAAAAAAAAAAAAAAAAAAAAAAAAAAAAAAAAAAAAAAAAAAAAAAAAAAAAAAAAAAAAAAAAAAAAAAAAAAAAAAAAAAAAAAAAAAAAAAAAAAAAAAAAAAAAAAAAAAAAAAAAAAAAAAAAAAAAAAAAAAAAAAAAAAAAAAAAAAAAAAAAAAAAAAAAAAAAAAAAAAAAAAAAAAAAAAAAAAAAAAAAAAAAAAAAAAAAAAAAAAAAAAAAAAAAAAAAAAATTTTTTTTTTTTTTTTTTTTTTTTTTTTTTTTTTTTTTTTTTTTTTTTTTTTTTTTTTTTTTTTTTTTTTTTTTTTTTTTTTTTTTTTTTTTTTTTTTTTTTTTTTTTTTTTTTTTTTTTTTTTTTTTTTTTTTTTTTTTTTTTTTTTTTTTTTTTTTTTTTTTTTTTTTTTTTTTTTTTTTTTTTTTTTTTTTTTTTTTTTTTTTAAGATTTCTTTGCCAGCTACCCTTGGGATCCTACCTGCTTTTCTACTTTCGATCCTTCCGAAATTTGTAAACAAATTACCGAAACAATTCAACTAGACATTGAGACCTATATTCCCCACACTAAAAAGAACCCCATAACTTCAAATCACAAACGGTGGTTTTCGAAATCCTGTGACAAAGCCAGACTTTTAAAAATTCAAGCCCACAAAAAGTTTCTTCAAAACCCCAGTCCCGAAAATCGACAGGCTAGCATCGAAGCGAGAAATCAGTATAATCAGACCATCTCAGAAGCTAAAGACCATTTTAACAATCGAATAAAAGAGAAAGTTCTCTCTTGCTCAAATGGCAGTAAAGCTTTCTGGTCCTTTGCCAAACAGTTGTCCCTGTTTCTCATAAAATGGCCGATATAATTTTTAAAGTTAAACAGACCAAGCGTATTCTTTCTTCTCTTAATACTAAAAAATCGTCTGGGCTGGATGGCATACCAGCAATCGTCTTAAAAAAATGTGCTCCCGAGCTTGCACCCATCTTAACTCGCCTCTTTCGAATCTCTTACGACACGGGCATTTTCCCGGAGAGTTGGAAAGCTGCACGTGTGCAACTTGTCCCCAAAAAAGGATCCAAAAGTCTCCCTTCCAACTATAGACCTATACCTCTTCTTTCAGTTGTTTGCAAAGTAATGGAAAAATTCATTAATTCCCAAATCTTAAAGTATCTGGAAAAACATAAGATCTTACATGATAGACAATATGGATTCCGTCACAGTAGATCCACAGCTGATCTTCTTTCCTTTGTCTCACACAACTGGAACAAGTCCCTTGAGTTTCTTGGTGAATCCCAGATCGTTGCTCTTGACATATCCAAAGCTTTCGATCAGGTCTGGCATGATGGGCTTCTTAACAAACTTCCTTCTTACGGTCTTCCACCTAAGCTTTGCTCTTGGCTTTCCAGTTTCCTTTCTAATCGGCGTATATCAGTTAGTGTAGATGGTCATTCCTCCGGCTTCTACCAAATTAATGCTGGGGTGCCCCAGGGCTCAGTGCTGGCACCCACGCTGTTTCTTCTACACATTAACGATCTTCTCTTTTCCACAATCAATCCCATTCATAGTTTTGCTGACGATAGTACCCTCCACTCTAGTATTCAATTTCTTAAGCCATCTATAGGTATTTTCACGGCTTCTGCTCAGAGGAGTTGGCCAGTATAATTCCTTCTCTGGCAGCTCCCAACAGAGCAACACGTAGTGCAACTTTTATGCATCCTTTTACAGTTCAGTTAGAGAGGCCCGAACTTCCCGCTTTCTTCGTTCCTTCATCCCTAGAGTGTCAAGACTATGGAACCTGCTGCCCGCAGAAGTTTTTCCTTCTCCTCCCAATCTCCAAAAATTTAAGTCCCGTGTGAACAAACTCCCTCTCACCACACTGAAGACACCCACGGTACGTTAGTACTTAGGCACCAGCCTTCGTGGACTGTCCCAAGATAAAAAAAGGTATATTTCCCCAGATATCCAGAAAGAAGGCAACCAAGCATTAATACTTTTAAAAGATTAGATAAAAAAAATAAATAAATTATAATTATAAATTAATAATTAATATTGGAAAATATCAATTAGTAATCAAATTTTATACGAAGAGTTTAAATTTAAATATTATATTTAGATTCTTGATGTAATTTTTTCATAAATTTTGTTTTTTTTTTAAATAAATAATTAAAAAAATATATAAAGTGCGTAGTATTAATACTAAGGTAATTTTATTTTAAAACAAATAATGGATTAATATACATGGTGTACAATTTAAAAAAAAGGACTCTGCGTTATATCTTTAAAACTGTAACTAATAGTAATGAGTTCCTAGTAAAACTCTACAAAAACCCGCTCTAACTTATTTTCCTTTCTTTACTAACAACCGAGATACAAACACTGCTGAAATCGTTAAAATTTGAAAAAGACCTTGTAGCTCCAAGACAAATTTAGTTAGCCGCGATCCGTTTTCACAGCACACGTTTTCACACGTTTGCAGTTGTTTCGAAAATTGAACTCGACAATGTGCCATTAGATTTTCTGTATCTTTTGTTGTTTTCCCAGTACTGTGGAAATTCATCGAACAGGCGTCACCCTGTATATACAATGTATTTCCCTGTTTTTTAAATAGACATTTTAACAGCATGTGTATAATTTATTTCTTTTATTACTATTTGTCTATTCGTTTAAATAGTTCTTTCGTAGCTTAAAACGCGGAGCGCACCTCCGCTTAAATAGAGTCATAACCAGAGAAGTTTAAAGGTGTATGGAAGCCCAATGCTATGGCCCATTCGATCAAAAAATGTCCAGCCCAGTATGAAAATAACTGTCAGAGTTGGCCCCGCCGATTCTGCGCAATAACCAAATTCCACGAAATAATTTAATGTGTTGATTACTTACACGCTGATAAATCAGTGTGTAGTTAGGCAACACATTATACTTTTATGAGAGCCGGAGTACCGTTTTTAGTGCAAGGGCGCGCGCGGCGCGTAAGAAACTATATCCGCGCTGTACCATCAACCGTCGCGTTTCATCATTCGTCATTTTCGTTGGTTTGTGCCCTTTGCGCCGTATTAGTTTCGATTGTTTTGCTTTGTGTGATTATATTTTGTGGTTGCAGAAGTTTTTTGGATTGATAAAAACCTTCTTATTTTTGTGATTAGTGTTTATTAAATTGTGACTATTATTTTGTGTTTATTGTTTGTTACTTATAATATCGTAACAAAATGACTAGAGGTTGTATGGTTTTGTCTTGCAAATCCAAGGGTAACATACCCGGCATTTTTTACTTTAGGTAAGTATTTCTAATATTTATATTATGTGTTTCTTATGAGACATAACGTTAGGTAACCGAATAAATAATATTATATCAATTATGAATAAAAGAAAATGAAAATTTCATAGGAAATCGCAGTGAGAAAAGTAGCAATCCTAACTATCTTTTAGATGATTTCCACAATGTTTGTGTATTTCTGTGGATTATTAAAAAGAAATAAGGTTTACATTTAGGTACTTTTATTTCATTTAATAATTAGTACATTCTTTTAAAGGATCAAAATTATTATTTACTGGGCAGATCAGGCAAATTTTAATATATACAGATCCCTCTAATTAAATGAAAAAAAGTACAATTTTATGTTAAAGTTCCTTATTGCTTTTTCTGTATTTGTTTAAAAAGAAATTAGATTTTTGGTTTCTTAATCTTACATTATCAACTTTTTAAGCTCGACATACTGTAGACACATAGTATTTAACGGATACTGTTACAATGGATACCTAGGTACAAAGGTTACTAAACATTTTAACCACTGTTATTCTGTCTCATGAATGTTTGTTATTAGTGAAAAGTATAGGCATAGTAAAAGCAGTTATAAAAATTTTTACTTTTTAATGTACAACCAGAATCTTAGAATTAGATTAAACATATTTACACTATCTTGCCCTTCTTTTATGACAAAATTGGTGATAAGTACGTGAAACTATCATACAATGTTTAAAATTTATTTAAAAAAATCGTGTTTTTATTTATTTACAAAGATTTTTGGTAAAAATACAAAACTCCCAAAAATATCGACCATTTAAATAGAAGGCTATTCTTTCCATATTTAATCAGATGATATAAAATCCAATATTACACAATAATTTCAAATATTCTATAGTAGTATCGTTTAATAACCAACAATTTTGTGCAAAAAAAAAAAAACAGTGAATGTTTGAATTTGACATTTGATGATGTCAACTTTATAGATAGTAACAAAGAATTATGGAAGTCCGGCCCTGACCTACTCTTCATTGCGCAAACTCCACGGGGCCAATCCCTCTATTCCCGCTGCCCTGCACGCCTGGACAATTTTGTTCTACAGTATTGGGCTTCCATACACCTTTAAACTTCCTTGGTCATAACTTAAACAAGAAAATTATAATGTTTGAAGCTCTAGAAATAATGATTATTAAAAGTAGTTTTAGTACTAATATTATCCAGTTTTAAAATACTATAGAAAACATAAACAATTACGTCACAGTATGACATAATATGTTCACTTTTGTTGAACAAATTTAAATATTGCTTTAAATCAAGTAATTAAAGCCACAGTTCTAAAGACATCTACGGTGCTTTAGTACTTAGGCTTTAAGTTTTCTTGGTCTTTTCCAAAATTTAACCTAAAGGTTTTTAGTACTGTTACGTTATTTCAATATAAATAATTATTTATAACATTCACTAAGGTTAACTTTTTTCACTGTTAAGGAAACGTTAATGTTAATCTTACAGAATTCAATATAAATCAACCTTATGTTGAAAGCAAAACGTACAAATTTGAAACTAATCCTAAGTTATAATTATAAATAACGAAAATAAAAGATATTTTGTTTTTCTTTTAGGAATAAGTTAATCGACATACGTATTATTCTTTGTCCTTTAAAGTTTATTATTGTAAAATTATAACAACAATTGCTAAATGTCTTTTTTACCTCTTCCATAATACTACACCACTAATAGCAATAAACTGAATAAATAAAACTCCAAACCAAAACACTCTAACCTAAGTTTTTCGGCAAATTAATGCCAAATAAACTAAACACGAATTTGAAGAATAAATACGCGTTGTACTTATTCCAAAACCGTGCTTAGTAGACGTGAAATCGACACGGTTTTGAACTGTAGGAATAGGTCACAAAGTCGTGTTGACTTTGCGACGTACTTGGTTTCCTACTCAACACGGAAACGGAAATACGCAGTTTTACCTAGGCACAAAAATTTTATATATAGACAAAAAACTTTCTGAGATTTTGTAGTTTTGTGAAAACTTAAAGTACAATATAAACGTTTTTTATATCTTAATATACCATACCAACAAAACAATTATTTGGTAATTACACACAATTAATAATTTTTTTTGTCAGGGATTGGTAACTTATCTTTGAGTGATATAAATAAAAACGAAGTACATGCTAATACTAGAAGCATTAGTACTTTTACAAAGTACATACTTCAAACCTAAGAAGAAACTACATTTCAAAGAAGATGCACTAAGTAGTACATAAAAGTATTTACTACAATTTGAAGAACCGACTATTTATGGAGCAGATACTTCGATTCCAAAAGTATTTGCTTGACGTTAGCGAAGTTGGTATAATAGCAGCTTCACTAAGAGTGCTACGGTAACTTTTGTTTGAAAATGGATGGAATACGCAGGAGGACAATATATAATGCAAGACAACGCTACAATGATGTTATTTTATATCATAAACTATTTCGGTAACTTAAAATAAGATATAGCTTTTCAATTATTTTTTAAATCCCTTTTTCCTTTAGTTTCAATAGAGAAAACGTATTCTACCTAGCTAATGCATTTCTAACAGTAGTAAATGAAACTAGAGGCTGTGCGCTTACACACATTCAGCAAATGGAAGTGTTTTTAAGAAGCTTAGGTATGTTTAAATATAAATATAAATTAAATAAGATAAATAAAGCAAAGTATACTAAAAATATAATAAAAGACTAGAAATGAAATACCTAATTTAAATATCGTTGTTTAAGGGGAGCCTGGATTTCAAGTAGGTACTGTAGTTGATGTTGGAATTTATCAAACAACTGTTTCAAAAATTATTGATAAAATATCACGTGCAATCTGCAGCAAGAAAAATTATTTGATTAAATTCCCTGCTACAGGCGATACGTTTACCAGTGCTAAAGATGAGTGGGCAGTACTTCATGCAATACCCAATGTTATTGGTGCAATTGACTGCACTCACGTTAAAATCTTAAAACCTAACGTACATGGTGACGAATATATCAACAGAAAAGGAGTTTTTCCAATAAATGTACAAGCCACGTGTAACAGTAGAGATATGTTTACCAGCGTAGATGCAACATGGCCTGGATCTGTCCACGATTCTAGAATATGGTACAATTCTTTCATCTACCCTATTATGTATAACAATCAAGAAAGAGTTTGTCTTTTGGGTGATTCCGGATATATGCTGTAACTCCTTGGATGCTCACACCATTTAAAAGTCCGTCAACAAATATTGAAATTTTTTTTATACATGCAAGAGAACGTGTTATTATAGAAATATGCTTTGGGCAGTTAAAAAGAAGATTTCCAATGTTAAATTATACAATCCGACTTAAAACTGATAGAATATGTCGATATATTATGTGTGGATTTATTTTACATAATTGTGCCAAGTTATGTAGATTTTCAACAAATTGATGTAGAAGAAGAACCAATTATGACTAAGCTGTATGCTAAACCAAATAATGCTGAAGTTAGACGCCGAGGTATCCACTTTCGTAATGAAATTGCAGAACTGATGTAATATAATATAATGATATGTTTTGTTAATTTGGATTTTTAATTTCGATAAAAAGTTGTATCATAATAATAATAATTAAACCTAATAAACTTATAATAAAACTTAATAAACTTAATTATAAAAGTACGTAAACCTCAATTCTATTTAAACAAAAACAATAGCTGAGTTTCTATTTTTAAATAAATTTAAATGCTCGCTTGTGCAAAGTTATCTTCAATGAATTGCTCTATAGCTCCTGCGGCGTTTCTTACAGCTATAGAAGCTTTTTCTTAAGCTATTGGGGACTTTTCTTGAGCTATAGCGGCTTTTTCTTGAGCTATAGCAGTATTTATTTGTTGAATAAGTAATTTCTTTTGCAATTTTTTAATTGATTGATTTTCATCACTAAGATGTATCCCATCCTCTTCATCGGTATATCGATCTGCATATTTATTTCTACTGGTGCTTGCAATCACTCCTCCTAAAATAGTATTTCATAATTATTACATTACAAATCAAGAAAAAGAATTATGTGTAATTCTCATTTCCATTCCATATGTCAAAAAAATTTTTTTGCCACTCATTTAATTTAATTTTCTTATTTCCTGTCTTCTTCATATCTGAAATTTTCTTTATTTTGCTTTTCATATTATTAACTTTTTTTAATACTTGTTTGACATCTAAGTTTTGTTTTGTATTATTGTTATAGGTTTTGGTTAATTCTTTAAGGGCTTTGTCTTTTGCAGACTTCATGGCAGGTGTCATTTTTTTTTATCCAGAATTATTTTGTAATCTTCTAGCATTGTTACAAAGGCTAATTGCAAGTCTTAATTTTGAGATTCGTCTTGATTCCATCTGAAGACATTTTACACAACTACGAATACACTACCACTTTAATATTAAAAAAAAAAGTAACAAATCTTGTAGACTTGTCGCATGATACTATTACTAGAAGATAAAACCACTTGGCGATTTAATTTCGTACGACGTTGCGCATGACGTCACTCGATGACAACAATTCTGCTTGTCGGTTGGGAAAGCAGTGTTTTAAAGCCTTTTTTAACGTTTATTGTATTTTGGCATTACTTATGACGTTTAAAAAATAAATAAATCATGCGCTTAATCCATCTAACATCTAAACAGAAATCGGAATGCCATATTAAAACTCGCCGTTTCTGGGGAAATTGTCATCGAGTGACGTCAGGCGTGCGAGAGAGATAGGCTTATCTCATGCGCGTGGGTTTATCTTCTCGAGTAATAGTATCATGGACTTGTCGCAACCTGCAAATTATCGAGCAGAAATCAAAATGAGAAGATGCTAGACATTTTAAAGCAAATACTACGGAATAAAAGTAGATACTACAGGGAATGTAGTGAATACTTCGACCTTAAGCAAATACTACCGGAACTGACCAGTTGCTTCGTGATGGAGCAGATACTTCGAAGTAGAGGTGGGTCGTTATTTGGGTAACGTTATTTTACTAGAACGAAACGTAACGTTACTAACTTTCGCAATAACTCGTTGCCAAATAACGAGAGAACTGCATCATCTGACCGGTCTGGTTGCCGCGAGCAGCCGACAGACGTCCGCGTGATTGTGCGCCTGCCCGTTATTCGGAAACGATAAGCGAATGAAGTTAAAAGTTATTACAAGTTATTAGTTATTAGGTATTATAAGGTACCGGTTGCCCGTTCTTTGTTATTTGAGAACTAATTCAATAACTTTATTTTAGTTTCGCGTCGTAGTAGATGGACTGCAGAAACGACTGAGCTCGTATTCCCGTAAACGATTTGGTTATAAATATAAAAGTATAACAATTAAATAATAACAGGGGTAAATAATGCTTCAAATAAAGCATTATAAAATATAAATTTTGAATGAAAAATAATAAAAATTCCACCAACAAAATAGAACTTATTTCCTATGACTATGCATAAAATATAAAAATAAATTTAAAATATAGATTTAATATATAAAGGAAACTTAAAAATAAAAAAAATATACATAGTTGAATTTAGCTTTTTGGTTTTGTTAGAGAACTTTCTAATAACTTCGTTTTCGAATAACGTTATTTAAGAACGTTATTTCTTGGCAACGAGAACGAGTAACACGTTATTTAAGAAGAACCGTTATTCCCACCTCTACTTCGAAGTATATTCTTAAAATTATAGCATTAGCATTTACTTCGTTTTTATTTATACCACTCTTTGTATTGATAATTTATTTAGTTATATTCCTTTGCTTAATATAACTTACTATGTATCATTTTAATTTTGGTAAAGTAGTGAAATACTGCAGTAACAGTAATATTATTAGAGTTAAGGTAGCATGACAGGAATACTGCCATATATAGTTGCAAAATTAAATCAATTTATTAAAACATTAATCACACTTTATGTTTTTTATTTAGGCCTATTAACTGTAACATTTAAAAAAGACTAGTATATAATATTTAATAAATATTATTTAGGTCAAAACAATATTTTTTGCAGTCTTTTTAAACAACACTTAAGTATAAAAAGCCAAAGTGTAATAGTACACAATAAAATTATGAAATTAGATATAAGAAAAAAAAAAGATTATCTACCAAACTAGGAAAAAAAAGGATGTTAATATTATATTTCATCTAAATTTATTTTTTAAATTAAATGACTTAAAAATAAAATTGGAAAAAATATATAATAATATTGATTTGATTTTTGATTTTGGTATAAGAGCGAGCTTACTATGAATTTAAATTAGTAAAACCACAAATTAACAAATAGGCTTGGATGATTTTAAACCACAATATTTATTTTATACTAAACACAAAATAGATTAATATTAAAATTTTAATAAAATAAAATGATTTAAAATGTTTTTTAAGCATTAATTTTGTTAATTTTTTTAAGATAAAAAAATTAAAAATAAAGTTATATTTAATACTAACTTAGATATACAGGGTGTTCAAATAATAGACGGAGATATTGTAATGGCCAATTCCTTGTTTAAAATTATGAAAAAAAGTTTAAATAAACATAGGTCCGGAAATGCACAGTTTTCAAGATACAGGGTGATAACTTTTTAAAAAAATATTAATTTTATTATTATTTTAAAAAATATCTACTCGATTCTTGGCAATATTATTTGCTGTATTAAGAGGCTAATTTAGCCATGAATAGATAAAAATTTTAAGGTCCAGTGGCGTCCCGGGGCATCTTGGCGAATAAAATAGGCAAAAAATGTACGCCACTGCCTTTTTTGCAACTTTAATATTTGTTGTTTGATTAAGCGTCTAATAATACAACTTCTTCACCTCCTATATTTTTTCGTATCTCACTTCGTTTTCAAGAAAAAAAATAAAAACCGTTTCATTGCATGCCACAGGACAAAATTGGTTTATTAATTTTTGCTAAAAAAATCACAGGGGCCTTGGAAACCAAAAAATAATTTCTGCATGGAGGTTTGACACTGACAAGCGTGAGTTCTTCTAGAAAATAATTATTCACCTAATTTTCTTGGCGAAATTTCTCTAAAAAGTTTTTATCTCGGTTTTTGTGCTGGAAAATTACACTTTTGAGGAAATGACAGACATGCATGTAATGTATGCACGTGCTTACAGTAACTGTTATGCAGCGAGGCGCCTGTATGCAGAAGCGTTTCGCCAACGGCAACTTCCAGATAGTAAAACCTGTGAGAGCGTAGACCGTAGATTACGGGAAAGATGTAAATTTTCTTATTTCTTTTTTGTAATGTTTTTGACAATAGGAAGTTTTGCCATTCCCACCAATGATAGAGCCCGGCCGAGGTCCGTTAGAACGCCTGAGTTTGAGGAGGCAGTTTTACGTGCCATGGAACAAAGTCCTGCTATAAGTACCAGGACTATAGCAGCTCGATTAGGAGATAATCATTCCAACAGCACTGTGTGACAGGTTCTTTTCGAACAACTTTTGTATCCGTATCATGTTCAACGTGTGCAGGCATTACTACCAAGAAATTTTCTGCCCCATTTGCAGTTTTGCCAATGGTATTACGAAAAGGTTAATAATAACAGAAATTTTAATAAAACCATACTTTTTACGGACGAAGCTGGATTTCGGCGGGATGGTATTGTTAATTTCCATAACACTCATGTATGGAGTGAAAAAATCCTCATGCTTACGTACAATGTCGTCACCAGGAACAATTTTCTTTAAATGTGTGGATGGGTATTGTTGGTGACAATTTAATTGGGCCCTTTTTTACCCTTAAGATTAAACGGCGAATCTTACTTGGTTTCTTCAACAAAAATTGCCCGTACTGCTGGAAGAAGTTTCTCTAAATGTACGTAATCAAATAACTTTTATGCACGATGGAGCTCCTCCTCATTTTAGTATAGCTGTAAGAACTCATCTCAATATTACCTTTGGGAAAAATTGGGTTGGAAGAGGTGGATCAATTCAATGGCCACCTCGCTCCCCTGACTTAAATCCAATAGATTGTAAATGTTTGCGAAGAAGTGAGAAATAGACCTCGAATTTTAGCTCGAGTTCGTCGTTCAATGATTCGTCGAGTGAGAAGGTGTACAGAAATGGATGGTGGACATTTCCAACATTTGTTGTAGCTGTTGTTGCATCAAAACTCTTTCCTATAAATGTTTTTCATTTTTTGTTTTCCAGGGCACCTGTGATTTTTTTAGCAAGAATTAATAAACCAATTTTATTCAGTGGCATGCAATAAAACGGTTTTTATTTTTTTTTCTCGAAAACGAAGTGAGATACGAAAAAAAATACAAGAAGTGAAGAAGTTGTATTTTTAGACGCATCAAACAACAAATATTAAAGTTGCAAAAAAGGCAGTGGCGTACATTTTTGGCCAATTTTATTCACTAAGATGCGCGGGACGCCACTGGACTTTTTAATTTTAATCTATTTAGGGCTCAACTAGCCTTAATACAATAAATAATATTGCCAAATTTTAAAAGAATCGAGTAAATATTTTTTTAAATATTAATTAAAAAATTAATATATATTTTTAAAGTTATCACCCTGTATCTTGAAAACTGTGCATTTCCAGACTAATGTTTATACAAGCTTTTTCTGATATTTTTAAACAAGGAAACGCCCATTACAATATCTTCGTCTATTTTTTGAACACCCTGTAGAATGATTATTAGTTAAACGAACATAAAGAAACCTAATTTAAATTTATTTAAAATCATATAACAGTAAATTAAAATACAAATATTATTATTTACTTAAAGGAAATACTTTTATGTCAAAATTTTATTCTGACGAATTGAGCAAGCTATAAAATATACCAATAAGCAAGAATTAATAACTTTTTTATGTGTAATCGGTAAAAGGTGGTTTAAAAAAATATTTTTAAATTAATACAACGGGTGCGCATTGATTTAGGCTACGAATGATTTGGTAAAATTTAGTATAGAAAATATATCAGAGATTTAATTAAAAGAAAAAATAAAGGTATAGTTTTCCTTAAACGAAAAATAATGAAATATTTTTTATTACTATAGAATATAAAATTTAATTTTCCAATATATTTTCCAAAAATTATTTCTGTAAAAACAAGAAAATCCCTGTGGTCGCAAAGGTTTGTTTTACTTGGTAAAGGTGCACCGTATATAAAAACCGTAAAAACTACAAAACTAATATTTACTTAATAAACGTGTAAGAAATAACAACAAACTATTTTCCTAATTATAAACAACTACACGTGTTAATTAGGATAATGAAATACACACAACATTCACCATTTCGCTCAGCTAATACAACAACATTTAATTTGTAATGCCACAATCCAAATATTTTTAATTTAAACAAAAATGGCTTATTCTAAACCAAATAAAATATAAATCCATTGCTTAGTTTAATTAATTTATTAAGTACGGATAGAAACTAATACTCCAATTTATTTTTGAATTAGTTTCAGCTTATAATTTTATGACGTAATGGTTTATTATTTGGCGATTACTATTGGTCAGTGCTGTGTTTTAAGGCTTAATTAAATTTCAATTTAAAACAATTATTTTTTTAGCAATGTTTTTTAAATTATATAATATTCCAATTATTAAAATTGTATCATATTGGTTCTTTTAAAATCATATTAACCCTAAAATAATAAACCTTGTTTGTTAAATAAACTAACAACTCTCTAACAATAAGTTGGTTTAGTTATTAAAAAAAATAGAAATTATTAAAATCAAACAATACTTTTGGACTAGGAACATAGGAATTCCATGTTTTTAATCAATTATTGCTCCTGTACATTTTACAAAAATATTAACTTTTTTTTAAATCAATCTACAACCTCTCTAACAATAATAGGTCTGTTATTAAAAAAATAAAATGAAAATTTATTAAAAATCAAACAATACTTTTCTACCTGGTATTTGAAAAAAATATGAATTATTTAATCAACGAAAAAGTATCCATAATTAAGTGGCATTATGCTTAAAACAGTTTTAGGGCAGTATCTGAAATGTTTTCAGTTTATTTCCCCACCAATCCCATTCCGTCCATTTCAACTATTAAACGTAGTGTCAGTAAGTTCGAGTCAAAAGGTACCGTAATAAATAATTGTAAATGTTCAACTCAGGATATCGAAAATCGAGCCGAAGAAAGAGAGAACAGAGATCTTAATATTCTTCTGAGTGTGGAGAAAAACAAAATGCTTAGTACGAGGGTCCTTGGGCACTTTGAAAAAACACAAATATTATTCGTATAAATTCGAAAAACATCAAGAGCTGCACGAAGGAGATAAAAAGCGAAGAATGGCATTTTGTTTTAAAATGATGGAAAGAGCAAATAACAATAGGATTTTTTTAAGATATGTTTGTTTTACCGGTGAATGTACATTCACCCTTAACAATGAACCAAATATTCAGAATTGCCGGTATTGGAGCCAAGAAAATGAACATCGCTTTGATCATACTCGGACACAATATCCCCAAAAAACAAATGTATTCGTGGGAATTATCGGACACCATATCATTGGACCCTTTTTTATGGACTATAACCTGACAGCAGAAACCTAGTTGAATTTATTTCAATATCAAATTGGACCCGCCTTGGAAAAATTGTTCGGGAAGATCAAATGATCTGGTACCAAATGGATGGTTGCCCCGCCAATAATGCCCGTATAGTTAGAGAATACCTGGAAAATGCTTTTAACGGCAATATTATTGGTCCACGGTACCGGATACTTTGGCCAGCCAGGTCACCTGATCTTTTACCGAATGACTTCTTTCTGTGGGGTTACTTAAAAAGTGTCATTTATAAAACTGTAAAATTTAAGAATCTTAACCAGCTACAAAACGCTCATTCGTTAGAATGTAATGAAATTTCGCAATATCAACTTAGCAACGTTAGAAATGAATTTTATGATTGGTTGAGATGTTTAGCTGTTAATCAGGGGTTGTTTGAAAATTTGATTAATTAATGTTTTTATGTAATTCTCTATTATTTTTAAAAAAGTTATTGTATTTTATTTTATTTTATTTTTTCACACCCAGTAAAATATTAAGAGTTCAATTCCCTCTTTTTCTCGGATCTATTTTTAATCTTCTAAGTTAAACATTTACAATTATTTATTGCGATGGCTTTGGACTCGAATTTACTGACAATACGTATAATGGTTGAAATGGCCCAGATAAGCTTAATGGAAAAATAAATTCTAGTATGATAAAATTATTTTTTAATGATCGATAGTAATAATTGTTATTAGTTAAACTTAATAGTTACAATTAAAAAAAGGTTTAAAAAAAACTATTTTTAATGTATCTTTTACTTTGAATGTAATGGTTGTGAGATTGATGAAACAAAAAAAAACATTTCCTGACAAAGCCTTATAACAAATTGTTTGCTGGTGGCTGGTGTCTGCTTGGTTTTACCTGAACCGAAAATTTGGTAATTTTGCTATTACATTTAATTAAATAATTCAAATTTCGCTTATTAATTTTTTAAAACTTGGCACGAAGGTTTGTCAGATTGGTCTCTTCAAAAAGTTGTCTTACATTTTTTTCCGTAAAATAGACTAATTAACCCCCTTAAAATTTAAATGGGATTTCCTAAATTCCGCTCGGCGACGCACCACCCGGTATATATTGAACATACTTTAACAAAATTAATTTATTTGGAAAAAAACTCGTCAAAAAACAAGCATTTAATATTTTGATCAGAGGTGGGTAACTTTAAATTGTTTTATTCATTTATTGCTCATTTTAGAAATTAAAGAATTTAGCTAATTTATTAAAAAAATTATTTAATAATAAAGCGACTTTATATTTATCTATGAAAGTTAAAAAGACAATCTTATCATTAATTTGGATTTATCTGTCCTGAGTAGTTTATTAATTGGACATATTAATAAAAATATTTTTAAAAAACATTGAAAATAAAATAAAAGTTCTTGCAGCATAACAAAAAGTAAATACTACCATACATTTATTATACCGCCTAAAATAATACACAATTTATTATAAAATTTATATTGTTATCTACATATTATTGCAGAAAATATTAATTTTCGATTTAAAGCAATAAAAATAAAATTTATTATTTAAATATGTTTTGGCGATCAATGCAAAAATTAAATCTAAGGGAAGTTTTAAATTTATTGCCTGCATTTGAACGATAGTATTTAAATTATTTTAGATATTAATTTTCTGTATATTATTAAATGATTTGGTGAAATATAACCATAAAATGAATATAATACGTTAATGCAGTGTTTCCCAAACATTTTTCTGCCGTGGACCGGTAATTTTTACACTGCCCCTTCGTGACCGACTTAATAATTTTAAACCCAAGCTGGTTCCATTAGGTAAAATATTACACATTTATTAATGGTAAAAATGTTTTATTAATACTACATATTTTGGTATCGCCTATTTAGAATGGAGCTGCTGCTTATTTTTTACTATAGAATCTAAGTTCCCGGAAAATGACGAAAATTTTATCCTAAGATCTGGTTCCACTTCAAGTCGGTATCTATATTTAATTATAAAGTAAACTAGTCTTAAAAACGATTAATAGATTAATAGATTATTTTTAAAAAAGGAAAATGTTGGACCCGTGTATATATATATATATATATATATATATATATATATATATATATATATATATATATATATATATATATATATATATATATATATATATATATATATATATATATATATATATATATATAATATATATACAGCGTAAGTTTTTTAAAACCTAATATGGGCTATTTCTTTTATTTGAACAGTTAGAGCATTAGTTCTAAAAGCAAAGTTGTTTAAAATAACCCAATTAAGGAAAATGGCAAAAAAATATTTTTTGTAGCAAGGTAAAAAAAAGGTATTTTTTTAAATGGCAACACCTCATTTTTTCATTACCGTTTAATAGATTTCAAAGTACTTTACAAAAAACTTCATATACCATTTTTTGTTGAAATAGCCATTTTTGAATAATTAGGCGAAAATAGTTTGGTTTTGGCCTATTTATTAAATGAGAAAAATTGAGAGAAAAATAAAACAAACTACCTAAGTGGTGGTAAAAAACACAAAATTTAACTAACCTAATAACACTTCCTCAGTAAATACTCAAACTGATATCCGCTTTGCAGTCTAAGACAATGAATTTGCTTAACAATATTGTCATTAACATGTTGCAACATTGCGGGGGTAACATTAATAATTCCTTGCCGAATGAAATATTTCAGCACATCAAGAGCACAGAAACAAGTCTAACGGTGTCAGGTTAGGTGACCTAGCAGGCCACTCAGTTGTACCCCTTCTTCCAATCCATTTTCCAGGCAGAAGTTCATTGAGATATTCTCGTACTTGTTTTGAAAAATGAGGTAGCGCCCCATCTTGCTAAAAATAAAAGGTTCTTTTTTGTGTCAAAGGCAGTTCGTCCATAAATGGTTTAAGCTCATTTCTCAATAACTGTAAATATATTTCGCCGGTTAAATTTCGGTTTTCAATTTTTTCTTTCCCTGTTTTTTTGCGTAATTATTCAATAATGACTACTCCAACAAAAAATGGTATATAAAGTTTTTTGGAGAAAACTTTGAAAGCTATTAAACGGTAGTAAAAAATGCGGTGTTGCCATTTAAAAAAATAACTTTTTTGAATTTATTGCAAAAACTGGCAGTGCTGTAAAAATATTTTTTTGCGATTTTTTTATTGGTTTATTTCAAACAACTTTGCTTTTGGAAGTAATGCTCTAACTGTTTAAATAAAAGAAATAGCCTATGTCAGGTTTTAAAAAACTTACCCTGTATATATATATATATATATATATATATATATATATATATATATATATATAAAATATAAAATATATATAATATATATATATATATATATATATATTTCTTTGTGTGTTTAATATTTTAAAAGTGGGGTTAAACCTAGTTAAAAAAAATGCCCTAGAACATGTGCGGTTATGTGAGATGTGGTTTGAAGGGGACTTCAAACTGTAGGTCATGCCCTTATGACATTATCGTAAGTAGTTTATGCCTAGTAGTTATTTGTATAACGTCCTTGGTGGTATTATCCTGTAGTCTAAAAGGTGCTCTAAAATACAATATCTGCATGTTATTGTGCTTGTAGAGCGTTGGTTAAACTGATAAATAAAATATCCATATAAGCCTTTAAAGGCTGTCATAAAGATAACAAAATAATATTATGAATAATGTTGTTTAGACGGTAGGTATAGCTTATTGTGTTTAATAAAGAGTGAAAGTAATTAAAGCAAATATGGTTCAAAAAATATCTTACTTTCGAATAAATTTGTACTTTTCAGCATGATTATTTTAGAAATAAATATAACTCAAAAGTTAAGTAATTTATGTATAAATAAAAGTTTTAAACAAATAATAAATCCGTCAAATTAACAAAAAAAAATTATATATATTCGATTTTAAACTATTGTCATATTTTTTTTTTAAAAGGCCGTGGCTTGTCAAAATTAATAGCACATTTTTATTATTACTATTAAAACCTAAATATTGTTTAATAATTTATAAACCTTATTAATAAAAAATATGTGGGTAATTTTAAAAGCCACTTTAAATATAAATATAATAAAATAATCCGTAAAGGTGTCTAAACCAGCCTTGCAATAAAGAATATAAACCATTTTCACAATGCACGAGGTTTAAAATAAATTATTTTTTATGATAACCCGACTTTTGTAAACTCGCATTTATATTTAACGATCAGTCCAAAACAAACTTAAAAGAGTTACACTATAAAGATGTATGTATATGTGATAAATAAATATAAAATATAGTTAAAGGATAAAAAAATTGCTTTTAATTTAACTACCTGCTATACCGGGTCATACAAGAGGGTGGCTTACTCTCTTTATTTTCTTGACTTTTCAGGATAAGAAAATAAAACTTGGGTATATCATATAATGTCAGATATGACGTTTTTCGACAAGTTACGGGACTTCTGGTGTCTTTAAATTTTACCCAAAATAGTCTTAACTTTCGACTTTGAAATGATACACATGATATATACATTTTTGGATTCCTGGAAACATTCTGTGCCTGACGATATATTAAATTAATGAATTTATTAAAATAAAAAAAAAACCACTGACCGCGCTCTAAAATGTCAAGATAAAAATGCTATATTTTTTTAAGTTAAATGATGAGTTCCCTTCATCAGTCAAAATCCTTAGTTTGTAGGGAATACTTTTTCTTCGAATAAGTATTAAAAAAGTTGGCTTTTATTCAATAAAACCATTTTTGGTGTCTTTCGTTTCGTATTGATGTTTTTTTTAAATCTGTCAAAATGTGACATATGGGGTAGCATTAGACGCATGTTCTCAGAAATAAATGATAGTAATTTAATAGTTATTTTTGGAATTGACACATATAATGTAAATAATCAACAAAAGGCCTTAAATACCAACGCATTTATTCTGACATATGATTTCAGCAGCTTTATCCCATTATGCGATACAGGCCCATAATAAATATTTAGATCAAATATTTAAAAACAGGTAGATTGGTCGGTCTGCTTGCCTATTAGTGACACTAACAATGTTAGAGCGGTTACGAAATTTATTTAAAAAAAAGTGTTTGGAAGTTAAAGGATAGTATTTTAAACAGCTTTCCAAGCATTATAGACCATAAATTATTTTTAATGAAGTTGTAAGTAAGTTTTTAAGGTACCAACATAATTAGTTACATTTGTAACCAGTAGAACTTTTTTCGCGCAGACCTAGTTTTTAGGTAGATTCATAATTCAAAATAAAAAACCAATAATACCAATTGAACCTCCAAAGTTACCCCCTTTTCTTAAAAATAACGTAAAATTTGTCCCCATCTTTGTACTTACTATGTCACCAAAACTTCATGAAAATATATGAAACCGTTTTCGACATACGCATTGTAACACTCTAAAAAACTCACCTTGTATAAATTGCAAGTTTTTTTTTATAAATATAGAAATGTAGAAAAGTATGAAACATCCTACAAGGTATTAAATCCTAACTGCGTTAAAATATAATTTATCTATATACATATGTCTTTACCTGTTTAGTTTATTTTTTTAATTTGCTGCCTATTTACCTAAAGCAGGGGTCTCCAAACTTTCCTGCCTTAGGGCCATACTGATTACTCCAGTAAGTTCCGAGGGCCAAAACCATATTATCATTGTTGCCGGTCGTAAGAAGTGAAATAGTCCACTGATGAAAAAAAAGTCCGAAAAAGTACACAACGTTTAAAAAAGGCTGCAAATCGGACTAAAGTCCGCAAAACGGCAACACTGCATATTATTAATTTTCCTGTCATTACTGTAATTTCTAGATTAGTCGTAGAGTACGAGCCATGAGGAGTAACGTGACACGATATCTGGTGGACACAAGCGGAAATAGGTAGTACCTTCTATCGCTAACAGATGTCGCTAATAGCACGTACAGAATCATCTCATTGGTTCGAGAAAGTTCTGGTGTCTTCCACTCACTTCTAGATGGCAGTAATTGGAATATATAAGAAGGCTAGTGGCGCAACCACAAGTCAGTTCCTATGACACTGTTGTTAAATAAAATATTGCATACCTCCTTAAAACGTGTTTGTGCGTGTTTAAGTTTAAGACATCTTTATAACAGTATTTTGATTTGAATTGTTGCTTTTGTGTGTGAATTAGTAGTATGGAAAAGAAGCGAAAAATTGATAGTGAATGCAGAAAATTCAAAGATCAGTGGAACATTCAGTATTTCGTAATTGAGTCCAGTAACAAGGCGCTATGTTTGATTCGCAATGAAAGCATAGCCGTTCTCAAAGAATATAACATTAAACGTCATTATGAAACAAAACATTTTCAAAATTACTCAAAATATACAGGAAGTTTGCGGACAGAAAAATTCGAAGCTATGCAGCGCGGATTGAAATCGCAGCAATCTTCATTTACAAAACTCAAAACTGAACAAGAGGCTGCAACTCGTGCCAGCTTTCGTGTGGCTCTTGAAATTGCAAAACGTGGAAAACCATTCACCGATGGAGAAATGATCAAAGAATGCATAATTGCAGTAGCCGAAGAAATGTGCCCTAAAAAGGTAAATTTATTAAAAACTGTCAGTATGTCAGCAAACAGTAAGGCTCGAAGGGTAGAAAACATCTCTGAAAATATATCCTCTCAACTGTTCGACAAAAATGGACATTTTGAGTGGTTTTCTTTGGCCTTGGATGAGTCAAAGGATGTGTCAGATACTGCTCAGGTGTTGATTTATATTCGAGGAGTAGATAAAAGCTATGAAGTGCACGAAGAACTTCTTGATATGTATACTATTCATGGCACAACTACTGGTACAGATATTTTTAAAGGAGTTGAAATGGCCATTAATCAAAAGAACCTTCGATGGAAAAACTTGAAATTTATTACAACTGATGGAGGCAAAAACATGAGTGGGAAAGATAAAGGAGTGGTCGCTCTTGTGCCAAAGGCTGTAGAAAATGACGGTGGTTCAAAACCATTAGTCTTACATTGTATCATTCATCAACAGTCTTTGTGGGGAAAATGTTTGGATATGTCTGACGTTCTGAAACCAGTCATATCAACTGTTAATTTTATCTTTTGGGCTGAATCACCGACAATTCCGACAATTTATTGAAGAGATTGGAGAAACTGACTTACCTTATCATACTGCCGTACGCTGGCTTAGTTGTGCGAAAGTCCTTCAGCGCTTTTTTGAACTTCGAGCAGTGATCGAAATTTTTTTGAATGAAAAGCATCGCCCTCTTACTAAATTACAAAACAACGCATGGCTGTGTAAGTTAGCATTCTATGTTGATTTGACAAAACATGTGAACGAACTGAATTTGGGATTGCAAGGAGAAAACCAGCATCTTCCTGATTTATACACTAATATCAAATCATTCCGGAAGAAATTGAGACTGTTTCAATCACAACTACGAAGTAAATGTTTTTCACATTTTAAAACATGTGAAATATTCAGCCACACTACTGAGACTGAGTTTCCTATCGATTTTGCAATCGAAACTTTGAGTGCTTTGAAGATAAATTTTGATACTCGTTTCTCGGACTTTGAAGACATTGCGAATCAAATTAAGATTTTTCAGAATCCTTTTGATACTGACATTGAAACCCTAGCCCCGGAACTTCAAATGGAAATGATTGATCTACAATGCAGTGATATAATTAAGAACAAATATCAAAACTCATCTTTGTTGGAATTTTATAAGAGTCTTCCACTGACACAATCACTTTTTAAGAAGATCCTCTGTTACCCTACTAGCTAATGAGGGGGCCAACATGACAACACTTAAGCGCCATGGATCATGAAAATTATCATCAGTAGCGGAGGGCTACCTTAAAAAATTCGTCCAAAATAAAATTGAAATTGCTGAAAAAATTCAAGGGACCAGTAAACACTCCAACAGTTGGCCTCATAGAACCCTTGACCTCAACTTCCAATGGAAACATGAATAATTTGACAATATCCAGTTTATCCAAAACTATGTTACTTTTATTTATTACCAAAATTAATTTAAATACTTGTAATAATAAAGATAAAATGAATACATATTTTAGAAGAAGAGAGTAAGTTATAAACCATAACCCACTGGTGGGTTATGCTTTCTAACACACTGTGTGTTATTTGATAGTTTACCTGCCTAAATTGGCACAAATAATGACTCTTATAACTACTGACCTCCATATAGACCGGCAAAGGGTATCAGATGCGCAGTTCAAAAGTTAGATTTTATGGGCGAAAAAATGTGTCCGTGGTGACTGTGGCGGTAGTCAGCGCTTAGGGTCTTAAATCATGCGCAGAACGGACCGGCAGACCGATATTATTTACACGTTTGTGGCCGGCCAGTTCCGTACTGGCCGCTTGTGTGACTTTTTCAATTTTTGGACTGACTTATTTTGTGATTTGTGATAGAATTTCTATATAATTATAGATTCTAAACAAGTTTGTTTATATATATATATATATATATATATATATATATATATATATATATATATATATATATATATATATATATATATATATATATATATATATATATATATATATATATACCCGCTCTGCGTGCTGATTGGTCGGCTTCTCCTCGCCGATCAATCGACGCGCTGGAGCCACGGAGAAAGGTTATACCATGATTCTTTTTTCTCTCTAACACACTTATTTGCACTGCCAAACGACAAGGTTGCCTTTAGCAAATGTTTGCTCGTTTTGTATAAACCGATTTAAGATGTCTGCAATATCTTATTATTCCTATCGAAAACATAAGTCTAAGCAGAAAAAGAGTTAACGTTATTTGAACCAACATTTTTTCCCTTCTGTTTATAAGTTTGCTCCAATCTTGCAAAAAATTGGACGGCCATAAAGTCCAGTCCAAAAAAACCCATTCCTAACCTATAGGTGACAATGTATTACACGATCCTTTTACTGATCCAAACAAAGCAGAACCCTTTAAATATACAGAAACCGTGTAAACTACCTCGTTTTTGAACTGACATAAAACCGTGTAAAGTAGACACCCACACGTTTAATCGATTCTAACAGTTTAAAAACCGCAGTACAAAGACTGGCCCCGGTTTGCACAAAAGTTAATTAAGGTTTAGAATGTTTAACAAAACGTTATGTCAGTGTTATTCAATAGTTTTAATAGGCAACCTGTCAAAATCATTTCGTTTAAAATTCAAAGTACTAATCACGCTTTCTGCAACCGGGTATGGGTCTTAAAACAAACTCTATCCTTTATAAGCCCCTATATTTTGCCATTTAAATTTTGTAATAATAGTTTTTTACCTTAGTGTTTATATTACTACCTAACATAATTTATATATGTATAGAAACGCAAAATAAAAATATTCAGTACATAAATATAGAAAAAAGGATTTTTTGTGCAACCAGTTGGGAAAAGCAGTATTTTTCGTAACGAGCAGAGCAAAAGAATGTAAATTATGAAAAACAGTGTCTCCCAACGCGTTTAACACGATATTTTTTCTAGTTTTAAATATGATATAGTTTTTTTTAATTCAAGTTTAAAACTTATCAAACCTCATTGACGTTGTCAAATATCTTATTTTCATCACCAGTTGCGAAAAATTTTACTTTTTGTAGCTAGTTATGGAAACTAAGATATTTGACAAAGTCAATAAATTTTAAAAAGTGTTACTTTAAATGTCAAAATTGAAAAATATATATTTCTAGAATGTAAATTAATTAATAATTTATAGAAATTTCTAAGTCCGGCACTGGTTTTTTAGTTCAAATACGCATGGTGGATAACCTTATTGTTTGTTTAGTGCGCGCCACCGTAAACTTGCCATAAATGCGATTAGCGATTACATATCTAAAGTTAGGTAATCTATGCTTATAACTAGCAGGTGTTGAATAAAATATGTTTATAACTGTAGCAATGCAGAGTAATAATTAAACATAAAAGAAAATACACAAATCAACCCTAAATTATAGAACACTGAGTGTGAGTAAAAGACAGAATATTTTACTTCTGTTTCAACAATATAAGAAGCAGGTCTATCTTGCTTAGAAGGAATTAAGAAGTGGCATTTAAAATAGCATATCTGGTGATATGTATTTTAAACAATAAGCTAACATCATAGATAGAGAAAGCATTTCATTCATAAAAGCAATCGAGAGCTGCGGCCAACATGTTTTTGTTTATTATTGGCGATAGAATGGTACAAGCATAGTTTGTACTTAATTGTGAAATGATAATCCGTCACTTTACACACTTAGCACTGCCTTACCATTTTAATTTATTAAAGGTACTTACACAAAACTGAAATTTATACAATTGCCACAAAAATTACTCAGACCACAAAAAAACATTTCTACTAAAACACCATATTAAATGTGTGATCTGTCGAGCGAAGCCATTGATTCTAGAAAGGTAAAGGATCACCCACTCTATATTATAAAAATGGCCTTTGCAGATAGCGTTGTGTTCCAGAGGGCCGTTTTTAATCTTTACTTTATATATTGCGGTCAAGGTCATTGGTTCTCTTTGGTTCCCTAGGCTCTACCAGCGCCTCCTAGTAAGGGTCACTTTTTGAGCAAAACAGCCATAAAAGAGGGTGATCCTTTACTTCTCTAGAATCCATTAGCAAAGCTGAAGGTGGCGAAAGTACGCTTTTACGAAAAATCCGCTGTTGTCACGTTGTCGCGCCTTTCCAAAAAGAAAATAGTATTTTGACATCATTACTTTTCTATGTTATACTTTATAGTAATAAATATTATTCACAGTTTAAAATACAATAGTAGAGCTAATTTTGATGTAAATTAAGGAATAAATTAAGTAAAATTTAATCATAATATACTATCAAGTAAATGAATCGGAAATATACTTGGCAGCCACGCGTTACGACAAAATAGTATCTGCAGTAACCATTTTCCCGGGTTTTGGTGGATTTTATTGTTTTAAGTACAGAGGTTCATTTATCGCTAGAAAGAACCTTAGATGTGCGTTTATGATGCCACGCTTATGCCAAATCGATGCTTTCTTCAGTTAAACTAACAGCTCATTTTACGAGTAAATGTCGAAATATATTATTTTAACATAAAATTTAATGACGATCCCGTGGCATACCCTATAATAAAGTAATTTTAACTAACTAGCTTTTTTCGTGAAGTTTGTTAAACGGATATACAACTGCCGCTTGCGAGGCAGCCGACACGCAAGAGGGAAAAACCTGTTGGCTTATTCACTTAACCCACTTCTCTATTTTCTTAATATAAGTGCCAGAAAACTAAGTGTTTAATGCTTTTTCCAAGAACGGATTACTCCATCCGGATACCGGATGTAAGGAAATAAAACTTAGTAACCGTAGTAAACAACCATTAAACGGAATCACTTTACTTTTTATAAGTGGTAAAGTGTCGAACAATTTTTTGTTTATTAGTTGACAAGAAAAATAAAAGCTGGTATTAACAAAGGCAAAAAGACTTAAATGTTTCATTATAATAAAAATTATTAGCTTGTTGTAAATATGGATTTTTAAAAGACTTACAGATGCTTGAAACAGAGCTTTCTGACAGGTCAGAGAGGTGACCGCCAGTGAACAAAATATTGTACCGTTCTAGTTTGTATTTTATGATTAACTCTAACTAGACGTTTCAGCGTTTTCTAAGAAATGCAGATTTATGCAATTTTTGCTGGTTGTGGTACTTAAATATCGTTGACGAAGCTGAGAGATAATAGATTTTTAAGTTTTTCTAAAACCTAGCACCCACTTAGAGCAGAGAAATGACCTCTAGTGAACACCGTGTGCGTTGTGGGTGGTTTGCATTTGTGTGTGTGTGTGTCATCTGCACAACATTACCCAGATATTACTGCGTTCTCTAAAAAATGCAGTTAAATGGAATTATTGCAGGTTTTGGTTCTTAAACATTGTTAATAAAATAAAAAATAGGATAATAAAGTGGATTTTTTAAATTTTAAAACCTGACACCCACGGAACTTAGCACTTGGGAAATATGTTCTATAGTTTTGTGGCGGATCCATGTTTTAGTTTGTTTTATTTGGGTTACTCGCCTTTTTACTTTTTGGAAAATGGGACCCTCTTGGTCCGGGTCCCGGGGTATGCGGGCTGACCCTGGCCAGCCCTATGGACCCCTATGAACTTGCAGATCGCCTGCAACGTAAAATAAAAGAAAGTGCATTTATTTTATTAAATAAAGACAGATGTGTAGCATCAATATCTGTTAGTTTAAATAATTCATGGTTACCTATGCTTGATGCTGAAGTAAATTCAGGTAAACTGAAAATCAATTAACACACCATACCACCCACCTTTCTGGTCTTTTTAAATACTATACATACACCGGTCCAATGACCTATTGTCACTTATGACAAAACGTCATTAAAAGTTCAAAAGCTATCAGAATTTCCTAAGTTTTCAGACCTAAAATTTCTTAAAATTTAGTTTAATTTTTTGTTTTAGTTTCAATCTTGATAACGGTGGCCGATTTGCCACCGAAACGTAGATTAATATTTGTGATTTTTTTGGGTTTTTGGGGGTTTTCTTCTTTTTTGTTGCAGGGATCTGCAAGTTCATAGGGGTCCATAGGGCTGGCCAGGGTCAGCCCGCATACCCCGGGACCCGGACCAAGAGGGTCCCATTTTCCAAAAAGTAAAAAGGCGAGTAACCCAAATAAAACAAATTAGCACTTGGGCTTTTTATAAGTCCTCGTGTGCATACCCAAAGATTAAAAAAAAATATATAAATAGTTTAAATAGCTATTTATATAATAAGTGCGGTATAAGCTTTATTACGATAACAAGTGTTAAATATTGCCTCGACGAGGTCGTAGATCGAGTCGGAGTAATCACACGAGTATTGTACTGAACTGATACCGCACGAGTAATATACAAAATTTTATCTATGACCGCAGATATTAGTAAAAACATTTTTTTTATATTCTAAATTTGTTCACGTCATGCAGTGACACAAGGTATACCTGTACCTGTGCCTCTACCTGTTTTGGATCCAAAAAAAAATCAAACTAGTTTGTCATTCAATTGCTATGTCGACAAGGCCGTTTGTGTGATGTTTAATAAACAAGTTATTGACGAAAGAATTATTCATTGGCGATATTTTACTAAAATTAATTATTTCAACCAGAAATAAGTAAAATTTCTGATTATTCCCTTCCCTTTGACATAGATGATACGGCGCAAATGGCAGTATCTTTGCTGTTGCCGTCAAAATCAAAAGAAAAATACGAACGAGTGTACTAAAAATTTGTCGATTGGTGTTTCAAAAAAAATGTTTCAAGAAAAAATTTTCCTGGCTTATTTCGAAATAATATCGACGAAATACAGTTGCTTTAGCCTATGGGGTTTTTACTCAATGCTCAGAGCAGTCATCGCTACAAAGAACGATAATTTAGATATAAGCAAGTTTGCACAGTTACAAGGACTTCTAAAACGAAAAAGCGATGGATATAAGTCGAAGAAAAGCAAGACATTGTCAAAAAGAGAAATTGCCCAGTTCCTTGCCATAGCCGATAATGGGAAATTTTTGCTTATTAAGGTAAGAATCTAGAGATTTTATATTTTCAAAAAATATCTTCTTTAAAAAGACGAGTTTAAAGTTGTAGTGACTTTTAGCGTACTATACTTAAGTTTATTTTGCTTTGTGACAGGTTGGTCTAATCATTGGCATTGCTAGGGCTTGCAGAAAACAAGAAATGGTCCAATTATTATGCGAAAACGTCAAAGATGAAGGGAAGGTTTTCCATATTGAAATTCCAAACACAAAAACAAAAATTTTTAGAGATTTTTTCGTGACATTTGGAGGATTTTAAGGAGTCGACATGGTTCAGATTATCCGAAAATACAAATCGCTGCGTCCAACACTTACGGATCATACGAGTTTTTTGTAGGTTACAGAAAAGGCATTTGCATACGGCAACCCGTTGGTTATCCATACGTTTGGCAGCATGCCGAAAGCTATATTTTTTTTTTTAAATCTTGTGACAACTCACGAAGGATTTGCATATACTATATACATATTAGACATATATATAATTATACTCCTAAATAAGAGTACCGTGAGTGCCGGGTTTTCCGATGTTTAACCCATCTTTTATGCCCCAGTTCGTCAACGCTGCCCAAGCACTGAAACATGCAAATATTGCTTTCACAGCACCTTTTGACAACGCGGTAGTGCCACCACTGACGTTATTTTTAAAAACTACTACCTAAATATGTCTGCCCGGCGGGGCTGGGATTCGAACCCGGATCGCCGGCGCGGCGAGCCGAGGCTCTGACTACTCTGACACCCAGAATTATATACCGGACACTGTTTCCGTCGTTCATCCACATCCCTGCTGGCAGATTTTGGAGCAGACCTATTGACTGTCAAACGCGATGGTGGATGGAGAAGCAACAGCGTGGCTGAAGGTTATATTGTTAATACCTCTAAGGAGAACAAAAAAATGTTGCGAATATAATTATGGGTGCGGAAAATTTAATCTGCTACAATTCCTGTACCTCGACCCCGGCTGCAGCAGCTAATGCCGATTCCCAGGCATCAACCCAACAAGTTTTTCGATTCAGAATATACCTAAGGTTGCCTCTGGTGTAAATTTTACTTTTAATATTTATAATAATTTATTTAAAAATAAAAATTGTATTATATAATAATAATAATAAAAAATAATAATAAAACATTTGTCTATAAAAATACTGGTTTTGTCAAAATGCGTTATGTAATAAGCATTTACCACACTAGTGCGGTAATGAACGCGCTATGGTTTATTACTGCACTAGCGTGGTAATAACTAATCAGACTCATTATGCAACGCTAATATGCTAAAATGAGTTACATAATAATCGCTTACCTTGCAGGTCGTAGATAAAATATAATTATTTTTTTTAAGTAGGGAGGTGCCACGGGTGGTTTAGCACAAATTAAATAATAAATTAATAATTATTCTTAGTATGTCAAAAGCCATTTTTGACATAAAAACTTAAATACGATAGGTGCGGTTAGATTTAGAGGTAGAATAATATAAAAAATATTTGTTCTACAGGCAAATAGAAGGTTTCTTATCTCAAAATATTTTAGTTGAATTGCCCCCATTAGGAATAGTATACTTTTTAATTTCCCAAATTTTTCTATATATAGTATTCCCTCCATACACTTATGTTAGTAAAAAAATCTATTATACCATCACTAATTATAAAATATTTTTTTAATGCAAATGTGCAAACAACGAAAAACACAGTTTAACATTTATAAATATTCTGTTTGCTTATTCACTTATCTTATTTTGTAATTCTCTCGGGAGTAAATGGCAAAAAGTTAGGGGGTTTAAAGTTTTTCCCACAGATCGGGTAACTCCCTCTAGATATCCGATTTAGGGAGAAACAAAACTTTGTTACCTGGGTAAACAGTTTACATTACACTGGGGTAAAATGCCAAAAAAGGAATACTTTAAGTAATTAGCTTTATCCTTAAGTATTTTTAAAAACATCGCAACGGTATTTACTAAGTGACAATTTATTATTTAGTTATTTAGATGTTTGTTGTATTTTAATATAATAACCGACTAAAATAATAGTAGATTTATAGGTACAAATAAACTGCTGTTTATTTCAACTGTAATTGAACATTTTTTGGGAAACTCCAATCGTAAAATAAATAAATAAATAAAATAGATACAAGAACAAATGTCGGGTTTTACCGATTTGTGGGAAAACTTTGTGGCAAAATATAGCTATTTCAGTTTTTTTAAAGGTTTTTATTGTTTTTATTTACAGGGTGTAAAAGAAGAGTGTTTTTTTTAAACCTTGTCAAAAGCGACAGTCCACAAAAAAAAGTTTTTTTATTATATGTTGGTCCGTTCAACACAAAAATGGCATAAACACATTTCATCCATAGCCTCGGCAGCTTCAAAAAAGCTTGGATTCCTTCTCCGAGCCAGAAAATATTTTTCTTCTTCGAATCTGTACACTCTGAATGTATCCCAAAATAAACCCTCTTTAGAATATTGTTCTCATGTCTGGGGAATGGCGTCCCCTAACACTTAGCATTCTGGACTCCATTTAAAGAAGAGCCGTTTGTCTAATAATGATCCAACGCTCACGAGCTGTAGGGGATCTGTCGCTCTTCTATAGGTATTTTCACGGCTTCTGCTCAGAGGAATTGGCCAGTATAATTCCTTCTCTGGCAGCTCCCAACAGAGCAACACGTAGTGCAACTTTTATGCATCCTTTTACAGTTCAGTTAGAGAGGCCCCGAAGTTCCCGCTTTCTTCGTTCCTTCATCCCTAGTGTGTCAAGACTATGGAACCTGCTGCCCGCAGAAGTTTTTCCTTCTCCATCCAATTTCCAAATATTTAAGTCCCGTGTAAACAAACTCCCTCTCACCACACTTAAGAAACCCACAGTACGTTAGTACTTAGGCATCAGCCTTCGTGGACTGTCCCATGATAAAAAAAAAAAAAAAAACAAGTTTCTCATATTTTTTACATCTGTTCCATTATTTAATATATTTTCTTTTTTAAAATATATTTTTTTTAATATTGTCCTTTCTGTATTAAATGATACGAACCGGTTAATTTTTATTGAGATTTTTAATGTTTACAAGTAGTCATTTAATAGTCAGTTAAAATTTAATTTTACAAAAATTTAACAATGCGTCAGTAGTAGTTATTACATTTTTTTTCGGTAAATAATCACTTCTTAAAGTTTACCTGAACGCTATATATTCTGTATTCAAGATTTATTTTTTTTACAATTTTTGGAAAATATAAACATTGAACTTAAAACGTTTTTTTTATTTTATTATCTTGGGACAGTCCACGAAGGCTGATGCCTAAGTACTATCGTACCGTGGGTGTCTTCAGTGTGGTGAGAGGGAGTTTGTTCACACGGGACTTAAATTTTTGGAGATTGGGAGGAGAAGGAAAAACTTCTGCGGGCAGCAGGTTCCATAGTCTTGACACTCTAGGGGTGAAGGAACGAAGAAAGCGGGAAGTTCGGGGCCTCTCTAACTGAACTGTAAAAGGATGCATAACAGTTGCACTACGTGTTGCACTGTTGGGAGCTGCCAGAGAAGGAATTATACTGGCCAACTCCTCTGAGAAGAAGCCGTGAAAATACTATAGAAGACGACAGATCCCCACAGCTCGACGGTGCAAGAAGAGGAAGCCTTTCTGTGGCGTTGGATCATTAATAAGACAAACGGCTCTTCTTTGAATGGAGTCCAGAATGCTAAGTGTGGTAGGGGACGCCATTCCCAGACATGGAACAATATTCTAAAGAGGGTCTGATTTGGGATACATACAGAGTGTACAGATTGGAAGAAGAGAAATATTTTCTGGCTCGGAAGAAAATCAATCTTTTTGAAGCTGCCAAGCTATGGATAAAATGTGTTTGTGCCAGTTGAGGTTATTTTCAAAAGTAACGCCGACAAGATTAAACGACTCTTTGTTCTGCAGAACTTGGCCGCTCATGTGTAAGGGATGAGCGTTTGCAGACTTTTTTCGCGACAGCGAACATGACTGTGTTTTCGAGGCATTAAACTGAACAAGATTTTTGGCACCCCAATCCAAGATAAGTTTGAGGTCTTGTGAAAGAGATATCTGCATTGACCTGCGCTTGATTTCGAAATCAGAATCACACGGAGTCTTAAGAAATTGAATACTAGAGTGGAGGGTACTATCGTCAGCAAAACTATGAATGAGATTGATTGTGGAAGAGAGAAGATCGTTAATGTGTAGAAGAAACAGCGTGGGTGCCAGCACTGAGCCCTGGGGTACCCCAGCATTAATTTGGTAGAAGCTGGAGGAATGACCATCTACACTAACTGATATACGTCCATTAGAAAGGAAACTGGAACGCCAAGAGCAAAGCTTAGGTGGAAGACCGTAAGAAGGAAGTTTGTTAAGAAGCCCATCATGCCATCAGATCGAAAGCTTTGGATATGTCAAGAGCAACGATCTGGGACTCACCAAGAAACTCAAGGGACTTGTTCTAGTTGTGTGAGACAAAGGAAAGAAGATCAGCTGTGGATCTACTGTGACGGAATCCATATTGTCTATCAAGTAAGATCTTATGTTTTTCTAGATACTTTAAGATTTGGGAATTAATGAATTTTTCCATTACTTTGCAAACAACTGAAAGAAGAGATATAGGTCTATAGTTGCAAGGGAGACTTTTGGATCCTTTTTTGGGGACAGGTTGCACACGTGCAAGAGATTCGAAAGAGGCGAGTTAAGATGGGTGCAAGCTCGGGAGCACATTTTTTTAAGACGATTGCTGGTATGCCATCCAGCCCAGACGATTTTTTAGTATTAAGAGAAGAAAGAATACGCTTGATCTGTTTGACTTTAAAAATTATATCGGACATTTTATGTGAAACAGGGACAACTGTTGGAAGGGGAACATTAATAGGAGGATCAAGCGTAGAATTGGCAGCAAATTGTTTGGCAAATAATTCGGCTTTTCCTTTGGAGGTAGAGACAATTCCATCTTCAGAGATTAGGGGTGGAAAAGAATTTGTGCAAAAGTTCTGACTAATATTTTTGGCAAAGGACCAGAAAGCTTTACTGCCATTTAAGCAAGAGAGAACTTTATCTTTTATTCGATTGTTAAAACGGTCTTTTGCTTCTAATATAGTCTGATTATACTGATTTCTCGCTTCGATGCTAGCCTGTCGATTTTCGGGACTGGGGTTTTTTCTGAGTTAAAAAATATCAATGGCGTTGATGTGATTATTTCCTAAATGCTCCATTTTACTGGCCGCAGGATCATTGCCTCGTCGCAATGATTTGTAAAGCACTTTATTTTAGTGCATTTATTTATTAATTTCTGAACACACGTTGAAATTTTTTATATTGTAGAATTTTTAACAAAAAATATAACTTACAGGATGTTTAAAAAATCATGTCTTTCAATTTTTTTTTGCCAAGCAGATTATAGCAAATATAGCTTAGTTGTTAAACCTGTTTAAAAATATGGGGTCAGCTATTATAAAAGATAATTATTCCTATTAAAAACAGTTAATTAAATTAAAGAAGAAGCTTAAAATCACACAAATTTTAATTTAAAAAAAGAACAAGAAATGCCAAAGTGTAATTTAAATAACATTAAAACATAAATAAAGATATTGCACTAAAAATAATCATTATTAAATACCTTGTATAAATTCAGCTAATTCTATATTTTATAAGTAATATTTAGCTTCATTTGTATATAAAGGAAAGAATATTGGCTGCCCAACAAAAAAAAAAAATACAAATTTGGAAGTCATAAATTTTAAAAAGGCTGTATGTTATATTATTTGTTAAAATACTACAGTGTAATAACGGGTGTTTGAAGTTAACTGGTAAATGCACTAGAATAACGTACATTACAAATCATCGCGGCTGGGAAATAATTCTCTGACAGGTAAAATAGAGTATTTAGAAAATAATTATATCTTCGACACTGATACCTTTTTCCTTTAAACCAAAAAAACATTTCGAGGTACCTAAATGTTTATATTTTCTTAAAGTTGTAAGAAAATAAAGTTATACAGAATATGTAGCGCTCACGAAAACTTTAAGAGACAAATATTTACCGAAATAAAATTTAATTACTTTTAAGGCGCTACTGACACGTTATTATTCTTTTTGAAAAGCTTTAACACTTTGTTATAATATTCTTTCTGATTAAAGTACAAGGAACACACTACTTGATAATTGGATGGAGACTTCTGCTTTTAGGGTTTTTTCTATTTTTTCTGGAAATTATGAAAAAAAAACGGCGAAACACAACATAAGTTCTTGGTTTGGTGCACCTGGAAGACAGACACCACAATAGTACCGACTTGCATTTTATTTTACTGTAGATTTTTTAATAAGTGTCATGATGACAACTGGTAATACCCTTAACACAAGTTGTACGCAAACAATTTTTTACTGTTTTACTGTGATTATCCAATCAAACATAAAAACATTTTTAAAATGCGATAATAACAACAAGAAAAGCAAGAAAAATAGGACAAACAAAAGTCGTACCACCTTATTCAGGTTTAAAAGTTTTGCGATGAGAGCGCTGTTGAAATGTTGCCAGGACCTTAATTTTAGAAGCCTTTACTTAGCTTATTAAAAGGATATCAACAAAAATTTAAAAACAATATACGTACCTATCATTTGATGAGATTTGGCCAAATTTACTGTTGACTTAAATATATATATATATATATATATATATATATATATATATATATATATATATATATATATATATATATATATATATATGATATATATATATATATATATATATATATATATATATATATATATATTATATTATATAAATAATATATATATATATATATATATATATATATATATATATATATATATATATATATATATATATATATCTTAAATATATATAGAAAAATTCATTTCTGGACGTGTAATGAACGATATTTTTTATTATACTTAGGTATCTGAAAACAACTTAAACAAAAAACATCGCAAAAAATGATTTAAGAAAATTGCGATTATTTATTTTTATTTTTAAAACAGTAAATCAAATTAACAAAAAAAAATTACAAGCTAATTAAATCTAAGAAAATTAATTTTGAACGGAACCGTTATGATTAATGGTTATATTTATTGTACATTTCGTATTATTGTTGAAGCTCAATCCCTTTTGTATTTCTTTTTGTTGAACTAAAGATATCGAAGCGGAGTGTTCGTGTATGTTTTGGTTCTCTTGATTGATTGTTACAGATTTTGTAGTTTCCAAGTTACAAGGCCTAAACAACTTTTGGGATACTTCAATTTTTCTTTGTATGGACTCCTTTATATATTCTTTTGTTACATTGGAAGAAAGCCATCCTCCGGGTCTTTTTAAAGTGAGCAAATCACCGCCGCTTTCTACCAACATGGTAGCCGAAGAACGCCGTAGCCAATGTCCGATATATTCTTCGTGATTTTTTTAGGTTTCAGTATTTTGCAACAAGTTTTGGAATACCACTGATAGTATGGCACCCAACATGTTGAGCGTAACATCTTTGGTTTCGGTATGCAACAAATAATCTTCTACTCTTCATATTTTTAGGGCGGAGATCTGCGTATTTACGGTAAAGTGTACAGGGATTGAATTTGCAATTTTCATTGGTAATGGTAAAACTTCTTGACCTGTGAGTTTTTCCATCTCGTAAGAACACGACAAGGAAACTCCCATTATCTTCCACATCGTCTAAACTCAAACGTATTAAATCATCTCTGCGGCATGCGCCGAAGATGCCAAACACTAAAATTACTTTTGCTAGTAGATATTGTCCATCTGAAGCTTCACATAAAAATGTAGTTACTTGTTTTGATGTAAGAACCATGGATTTCTTTGGTACATATCCTACAGCTTGTGGTTTTAAAAAGGCGATAGTTTTTGGATATTGGTTGTGAGTATTTTCTTTTATTGCCAAACAACTCTTTAACATGGAGAATCGACTCCATAAGGTAGATGACTTCATAGATTTGGCTATTTCAGAAAAATAAACTAAGAGAATATCGTCATCCACAATTTTGAGTCTTTTCTGAGTCCGCCATTCGGTAAAAATGCGATATTCATGTTCATATCTCAACCTGGATTTTACTGGTAATAAATCTGCACTCACTTCTGCCGCTTGTTGTAATATAATATCGGGAATATCCGGATTTTCTTCCAAATCTAAATTCATTTTTTGAAAATGGCATAAATTTTTGTATACGCGCACGGCAAGAGGGATCGGGAAAAAAATCCTTGCGCTGTTCTGAAAATGTCATATTTACTGTATTTTATACGCACTTGAAAATGTAGTATTAGTAGGTGAGTATAATAAAAATATCTTATTTACCGGTTTCTAGCCGCATACAATGTGTTTAGCGTATTAGATAAAAAAGCTTTATAAAAGTCGTAAAATATAATATAAGCCAGTCTGTAAAATTGTTTTTTTTTAACATATCTAGTAGTAGTATACTGAAAACATAAGACAGGTCATAATGAAACAACGTTTTTACCACTAGCCTGGAAATGAATTGACTTTTGTGTAAATTCATATGTTTCCGATTATTAATATAATTGTAACATCAAAAGCCGAACCCAATTAGATATTTTGGTATAAATATGAATAAATTACTTTATAAAGTTTAAACCTGCAAATGTAGGTTAAAGCTAAATAAATATTATTAAGGATCAGTAACTAGGTAAAAGTATTAAAAGATACATATTTTATGACCATATATTCGTTGATTATTACATTTTAAATATGGGGCAATTTTTACACGTCAAAAATTTGTAAAATTTTTTTTTGTTGTTGGAAAAGTATTATTTATTAACTATCTGATTTATTTCTTATTATCTTATTTTTACTTTTTTAGGCCTAACGTTTTAAAACTCCACACGTTTCTTCAAGCAGAACTTAGAAATATTATTTAATTGTTTTAAGTTTTTTAAATTACTTAAAATACCTTTATTTACTTTAGGTTTGTATTTTTTTATTATTTTATTTAAACAAAAACCAAATTAACTGCTTTTTTCGCTTAAATACATTTTTTCCGTTTCCTGCTGCCAAGGTTGCAGACACGCACAAAAGAAACCAGTTTGGCCTATTCACTAAGCTCAACTTTTTTTCTTTTTAGAAAATTTCAAAAAGCCAAGTTTTTAGGGGTTTTCTATAATGTATTACTTACCTTATCCGGATACAAGATAATAAGATTATTAAATATAAAAATCTTGTTTTTCTTTTTAAGATAGTTTACATTGGATGGAAAAACGTATTAGGTTTGGCGGTTGGTTTAACCACCAAAGCTGGACATATTTAAATAAAGTTTTGTTGTAACCAACAAATTATTACATATGTGATAGCTCCCAACTATCATTTTAAATAACGGCTCGCTCATAAAAAATATCTTTTGAAAATTGAAAGAAAAAAAACGATTAAATTTAAAAGCGTCCAATTTTTTACAATGTAAAGTAAATAATGTAATTTTATTTTTTAAAAACTGGACCATCGACAGTTTTCTAATTAGGCTCAAAAATTCTAAAAATTGTTAAAGGATTTGTCTTAAAATGGATTCAATTTCTTGCGTAATCCATATTTAAATGCCAAAGCGTTGGTACCTGTATGTTTTTGGGGTCGCTGAATTCAAATCCGGGGTCAGTTTATCCCCATCAGATGTGGGTCGAGGACATTTCAAGGTTAAATCGCAACCATTTGTTGAGGTTAAACTGACCAACGATTCAGATTCAGCGACCTCAAAAACATAACTATACTCTTCAAATTTGGTTGCAATTAATTTTGCTGATTTAACCTTGAAATAATCTTGATGCTGACCTAAAGGTCAGGAAGACTTGAACAAAGTATCTGTTTCTTTTTGGGGTCGCTCAATTGGACTCCGGGGTCAGTTTGACCCCATCAAGTCAGTGTCAAGGGAATTTCAAGGTCAAATCTGCAAAATTAATCGCTACTAATTTGAAAAATGTATACTTATGTTTTTAAGGTCGCTGAATATAAATCTGTAGTCAGTTTGATCCCATTGGGTGATGGTCATAAGATATTTTAAAGTCAAATTTGATAAATTTTAATTTTACAGATTTGATCACGGATTCGTACTCAGCGACCTCAAAAACATGAATATGAAGTCTTCAAAATATGTTAAAAATCTAAAGTAGTAAAAGTAAAAGCAGTATAAGAACAACTTTTTAATAGCAATGCATCCCTAAATTAATTTTTTTAAATCGTTTTTTCGGCTTTGAAATACCCTCAATTTAAAACCATTTATTAGATTTTTTTTTGATTTAAAAAAATTTAAGGGTTGGTAGGGGGGCTACTCTTTAACCGGACCTTAACTTTTATGATTAGGGGTTCCTCTCGGACTCAAAGTCACTAAAATGTATTTCAGTGGAAGCACACTAAGTAAATTTTCGTCTTGTTTGGGTACATGAGTTTATAAAAGTCAGAAATACTTACACTGACTTTCCATTTCTTATTAAGAATTAAAAGGCAATTGCCATTCGCAGTCATGGCCTACTGGGGCAAAAAATAAATTTAAGTAATAAATAAAGTTTTGTTTTTTATTTTAAAATAATAAAGCTTTGTTTTTAAATGTGCTAAAAACAAAATGGCCACCATTAGAAAAAAAGTTAATGATGGTATCTTAAAGTCTAACGTTTCGACTTCAAGTTTAAATAACGGAATGCACTGCTTTGTAAATATTTTCCTAATAATGTTTTGCAAATTCTTAAAATATTAGGAGTTAAAAAAATATAGCACTTTTCTAAAACTGCAAATTTTTAAGGTAAAACCTTCATCAAAACGACATGGATTTAAAATCAAATATTCTACAACTTTTCCTAATCCCAATACATTCCCTACCAATTTCGGACACACTGTATAAAAAAACCAATAGCTTATTTGACAATTTAAGTCAAAAATAAAAGTGCGTGTAGAATTGTGTTTATGCTAGTTGCTTGATAAGGACCAAAAGTTGAGTTGGCGACAAAACCGGAAGCACTTTTTTAATTTACAGTTAATTTAATTCTCGAGAGCCCCGCTTTTTACAAGTCAAATTAAATTATTTTCTACGACATAAAACTTTACTGCTCTTTGACAAATATTTTTGTTTGCGGCTGTTTTAATGTATATTAAAACCATCGCCAAGCTAAAAGTTCTGTACTCATTAGAGTAAAAAAATATATAAAATAAATTCATTATGATCTAGTTCTGGTTTATTTTAGCATTAATTAAAGCAAAAGCTTTTTTGTAGAAAACATTTTTTTTTATTATTTAAAACATGTGATAACCTACAAAAGTTTTTAATATTTTTAATTGATCAAGTAAACATTCCCAGAGAAAATTATAACAGATATTTACATAACAAGGGGGGAAAGTGTATCTTTTCCTCTTGCGAATAATTTGATGCATGACGCCAAGCAAAGGCTTTAAAATCCAAGGGTGGAAATGCACTTTATTCTGAGGAATGTGTATAGTATTTTTCTACTACTTTTTATTAAAATTATCTTTGAATTTTGTGTTCTATTATTTAATTGTGGTTTTGATTGTTTGGGTAAACCCCTGTATTACACTTGTCAAAGTATAACGTAGGATTTAAAACCACTTAAGACATTGACATTGACATAAATTAATTGGCCTGCTCCACTGAAACAAGGAGGTAATAGTAATTTACCACTCCTCCGTCGCCTTGTCCAATGTCCATATATATCCAGACTTGTACTTTAATAGACCATTTCCCGGCCGCACTTTTTATTTCTTTAAAGTAAATTGAAGCGTAAATATTCGAATATTATAAAGGTGCCAGTATTATCAAAATAAGCCAAAAGTCGTAAATCAGAAGATGTACCTGCCCCTCTAAATATTTAATATAATTCAAACTGCAGTATTACGGTTAACGTTTATAAGTAATTAAATTGTAATTTGCTTAATAAAAATTATTCACAATTAACCCTGTGTTAGTAAAAATACTAAATTTTAGTTTCAGTCCGGTAAAGTTACTTTACCGGCCTAGTAATGTAATGTAACATTTCCCGGACTTTCTAAGAAGGCGTATAATTGGATGCACGACGCGAAGTGGGGACATTACAATCCAAGGGAGGAAATGCACTTTACTCTATAGGAATGTCTATAATTTTTTCTACTACTTTTTATTTAAATTTTCATGAATTATTTTTATATTTTGTGTTTTATTATTAAATTATGGTTTTAATTGCTTGGATAAACCCCTGTATTAAAAACTTGTCAAAGTATAACGTAAGATTTGAAATCACTTAAGAAATTGTCATTGACAAGACATAAATTAATTTGCATGCTTAGCTGAAACATAAAGATAAAATTTTACCTTCTTAGAGAGGTAAAGTGCTGTTTTCTACCCTTATTTAGGGGTTAAAAACGTTTATTTTCTAAGAAGGTACTGAAAAAAATATTTACCAATATAAAGATTGATTCATAAGGAATTTGGGTCTTCGTTTAATTGGAAGCGAGAGAATAAAAACATTTTATTGTTTATCGAAGCGGGACAGACAATCTCAATGTTGCCAATAGTTGGAGCAGATTTCTCAAATTTTCTCTATCTCGTTTAGCAAGTGGTGTGTTCTTTGCGACACGGGCCGTGGCCCCGGCCAACTTTCACTTTCCATATACGGGCGGTACGAAAAGCGACAGCAAGAATATTGGTACCTAATATAAGTTTTAGTATTTTTACTACGTAAATGTACAAAATTTCTTGGTATATCATTGTTAGCATTTAGTGTTACTGTAAAGTGAATTAAAAGATAACAATGATTCTTATTGGTCATATTTTAAATACGTAAAAATAAAACGTGACACTTTTTTTATTAAAAAAATTAATATCAATACCAATAGACTCATTAATATAAGGCACAATTCTTGAAAAAAAATTCCAATTGTAAACTCCAGCAGTAACACTTTTTTACAATTATTGGTGCAAGCCGACTTCTCAAACCTTCTAAAAATATTTGAAACTGTTTAAGTAGGTACTGGTTGATCAGTAGAAAAAAGCATAACGCCAAATGACTTCTTTGGCATTTTAAGCTATTCAGTAACATTTAATAACGATAATCTTTTGCTCGCGAAAAAACATTTTTTAAAAACGCGTTTAAAAGGCACTTAAGTTCAAGTTGAAATAGCAGAGTGGGGGTGAAATACTATAGGCAAAAGACACGTGTAAAACAGCTGCCTCCTTTTCCCTACAAAACAATTAAATTAAAAATTGCCCCTTCAAACTAATTAAAATGGTAAATAAAAGAAAAAGGAACAACCTTTTTCTTTTATTTACCAAGAGCTTTAGAAATCCTGTTTCTCAATTATAGGTATCTAACGGGTTCTACTCTAAAGAACTAGCCAGTATAATTCCTATCCTAGCGGCTTATAATTGTTCATCAAGCATCCTTAACAGTCCTCCTACAGAAGCCCTTAAAATATTATTTTGTGTTTTATTCCTACAATCTCTAAACTGTTAAATCTGTTACATAAAAAGTCTTTTGCTACAATCCAAGCTTCTTAATTTGCGTGTATTAATAAATTGGCTCTTATTTTAAATTATTCACTTATGATAAGTCAGTACCAAGGCTAAGCTTCTACTTCTGTATTTATAAGAAAGTGTACATGTATTTAAGTTTTTTTTTAAGTTCAAGCAATTTGATATACGATGTTCTTAGGACATTAATTATGTAGAAAATCATTGTTTTTTCAAGTTTAAGAGATTATAGAACAAAAAATGATCGTAAAATTTAAATGTCCTATAAAATACATTTTGCTTACCTTCAAGTGCTACCATTACATCTTTGAAACCCCACTTATGTAATTTTTTTGCCTCTATTACTTACACAAATAATACCGTATTTGTTAAATAAAGCTCACAAAAATTAGGAAACATTACAGATCTGGCAAATAGATTAAAAACAATCAGCTTCTCGTCGCATCGTAGTGGGTGTGATACGTGTGGTAGCGACATTCGGAAGATATGACCTATTTAAGTCAAATATTTTACGCTGGGGATAGCCACATGTTGTAGCGCAATTAAGAAACTTGTTAATTCTGGACAGAAGTATTTTTATTTCAAACATACATTTTTTTCTTGACAGATTAGTTTAAAAATGTATGCAATTAAATAATTTTGTCTATGATCATTTACAAGATCCTTTATTGTTTCCAATAAAACAAAGATCTGTTTAAAAAATTGTGAAGAATAACGGTGACAAATGAAATCATGTCGATTATCAAAGATTCTAAGAAAAGGCAAATAAGACTAAAAAAGTCATTTAATAAAAATAAAAAAGCGTTGGTTGTTTCCAGGTAAAATTAAAAAATAATATCTAAAAACAATCAAATTAAGGGAGCTCAAAACCGTCAAACAAAATATACAGTTTTTGCACTATATTTAAGAAAAAGAAGCCAAAATACAAACATTTTCTTACGTGCTTTGTGGAATTAAAAAATAAACTACTTAAAAAAATATTTTTCTGATATTTTTCTAGCTGGACAGTTTTGGCTTCGAGCCATAATGCATCTTTTCCAAAGTTTTTACAGCTTTTTAATTTCTGTTTGCCGATAAGAAGCGGTAATTTATCTGTTAAAATTGATCTAGCTTGCATAAGCTAACTTATCTAAGTGCCACGCTGATTTATTGGACGAATTTAAACAATATACTTTCCTAAATTTAAAACACTTATCTAGAGCGTTCGCTAAAATGCTCGTAAAATATGTGAGATACTTAAGTGTTTTGGTTTTTTGCTTGCAAGTAAGGAAATATAAAGTGTCCCAAGAACAAAGACGTTTTAATTTAAGTTGACTTTGTATTTGACTTTAAGAAAGAAATAATTTATAATAGAGAAAAAATAGTATAGAAGGTGAATGTCAAGTTTTTTTTATCTTTGGACAGACCACGAAGGCTGAGTCCTAAGTAGGTGTCTTAAGTGTGTTGGGAGGAAGTTTGTTCACACGGGAATTAAATATTTGGAGACTGGGGGGAGAAGGAAAAACCTCTGCGGGTAGCAAGTTCCATAGTCTGGACACTCTAGGAATGAAGAAACGAAGAAAGCGGAAAAATCGAGGCTTTTTTAGTTGAACTGTGAAAGGATGCATAAAGGTTGCACTACGTGCTGCTGTGTTGGAAGCTGCTAGAGGAGGAATTATACTGGCCAACTTTTCTGAGCACAAGCCGTGAAAATACCTATAAAAAGCAATAGATCCTTTACAGCTCGACGGTGGGCAAGAAAAGGAAGCCTTTCCGTAACCGTGGCATTACCAATAAGACGAACAGCCCTTCTTTGAATAGAATCCAGAATGCTAAGTGTTGTAGGAGACGCCCAGGCATGAGAACAATATTCTAAAGAGTATACAGATTGGAAGAAAAAAAATCTGGCTCGAAAGAGGAATCTAAGGTTTTTTAAAGCTCCTGAGGCTATGGATTTAATGTGCCTGTGCCAGTTGAGGTTATTTCCAAAAGTACCGCCGACAAGATTAAACGACTCTTTGTTCAGCTAAACTTGGCCGCTCATATTTAACGGATGAGCACTAGCAGACTTTTTTCGCGACAGCGAACAGGACTTGTTGTGGAGGCATTAAACTAAACAAGAATTTTAGCGCCTCAAAACAAGATAAGTTTGAGGTCTTGTGAGAGAGAGAGATCCGCATTGACCTACGCTTGGTTTCCAAACAGGCTTATTGACTGGCTTGAGAAATTGAATGTTAGAGTAAAGTGCATCATTTATAGTTAAAGATAAGCAAAAATTACTTATTTTGTCAAAAGTTTGCTAAAAAATAATTTAAAAAAAAGAGAAATATCCCTAAGGCACAAACTAATCTTTTATAATGATTTTATCGTTTTTATTGTTTGTATGCAAAATTTTGGCAAGGTTCTTTTTAATTTTTGCTTATTAGGTTTAATTTGTAAAAATAAACCTGTTTATCCTGGGTTATTATAAATTTTCATTTCATTGCAATAAAATATCGCAATAGGAGCGTATGCCTGTGTATGTTAATGTAATTATAATAGTGGCAGTGTAATTACTATGTATATCTGTTTTTTAATTTTGCTTCAAATATAATTTTAATATGATTTATTAAAGGATGGCATATTTTTAATGGATTTCCACAGTACCGGAAAACTAGCCGAGATAAAGAACAGCTGATGGCACATTCTCGATTTGGATTTATGAAACAACTGCAACGGTGAAAACAGATCGCGGATAACTGGATTCGTATCGGAGGTACAGCAGATTTTCGAATTCTGACAATTTTAGCAAACGGTTGTATCTTGGTTTTTAAAAGTAAAAACAAGTTTGTGTATAATTTTAGGTAGAATCCAGTGGCTTTTTTTATAGGTTACTGTTTTAAAGATATAAAGCAAAGTAGCTTTTTTAATGGATACCTTGTATATTATTCTATTATTCCTTTTAAAATAAAATAATTTCGTTAATAATACTACACACTTTATATTAATAAAAAAATAGTAATTGAAGAAAAAACGAAACTTATGAAAAAAAGATATCAAGAACCTAAAATAGCTGGTTTAGACCGCTGCATACTAGTCCTATATTTTTTTGGTTATTTACTTATAAAACACGTTTTTTAACAAAAAACAATAACTAGTTAACGATATGTAGGTATACTACAAAACCAAATTCTATCCGCTGTTAGAGATATAGCACAAAATTAATTTCATAATGTGCAGAATAATTGCCCGCCCACAATGCCAGGGCTCTAAAGATTTATAAAAAATAACTACCGCCTACTAAGGCGCCAGATATTATATCCTTGGATTTCTTTCTGTGGGGATATGTAAAAAATACAATTCTGGAAATTAAATCTTCTTAGGCATTAGCAAAACTCAAAGAAAAAATTGGAGAAGTTTTTGCTAATATCAGAAATAAGAAGAGCATTTTGTTTATTTATTGATATTGTTTTGGTGTTTTGTAAACTTCTGTATATTTTTTTAGACAAAGATTATATATATTTTTTGTATTTTCTGTGATAACAGCAGTAAATATTTTTATAAAATATAACAAAATAATATATTGTTATTCGACGATTTAAAACCTACTGTAATGAAATTGACCCTTGTAGGACTTGCCATTTTTCCTCTATCAAGTATAAACTTGTTAAAAATTAATAAAAATAGATTTTATGATTACTTTAATAATGTAAATCCAATATTGCGTTGATAAAAAAAAATCAAGTTGTTGATAATTTAAAATAATTGATAATTCGAAAGTAAATATATTTTTTTTATATCAAAAGTTGTTAAACTACATACAACATGTTTTAAAACTTTGTCCATTTAACTGTTTTTCTACCTTTCATAGTTTCTAAGATCGCATCACCAAAATGGCACACACACTGTATATAAAAATAATATTCTACTTTTAGTTGTTTGTCAATATTTCTAAGTAATTAAACTGGTAACTAAGACTTGTTTGTTTTTGTTTAAGAATGACATAAGCAAAAACAAATAAAGAAAAAAACTCCCCATTGGTCAATTGCATTCGTAACCATGATTACTGAATTTTAAATTAACGCAATACATTTTTTGTTATTTGTCATTCTAAAACGAAATTAAACAAATTTTAGTATTTATGCATAATTTTATCAAATTTTTAAAATTTGTTGTTAAGTTTAAGGCTAAAACTAAAAAATAAATAAAACATCCACATTTTTGTTTTAGTAAAAAAAAATTGGCAGTATCTTCTATAGTATCACAACTTTAGCAAGAACGATAACGACAGGGGGAAGAATGGAAAGGAATTTAAAGTCCAAAGGTGGAGAAAATTTGTTTATAAAAATAAATATTAAATGAAAAATATTAAATATATTTCATATAGATATTTTTTACTAAAGATATTTTTTTATTTATTTTATATATTTATTTTAATAAACATTGTACATGATGTTTAAAATAAGTTGGGACTATTTCTGACCTCCTTACCATAGAAAATAAGTTTTAAATTAATTTTCTAGTATGGTGACTATGAGGCTATGAGATATAAAATTTAAAAACCAGCAACTTTTAAGACCGTGATTTTCATCAAGACATATTGTTCAATTTTAGCACCGATGTAATTTTGGCTATTTATGCCCCTACACAGAAATTTAGTGTTTTAAACGTTATAGACAATTTAAAGTCACCTTTTTAAATTTGGCAATTAACTAAGCAAAAACGATTTAAAAAATAACAAAGTTATTATCCAATTTCTTCTATATCAAAATTAAAGTAAAAGGTCGGTTAAGTTAAAAAAAAATTATATAAAATAAAGTGGTGTAAAACTGCTTCATTCATAGATTATAGAATGGGTGCGGGTAGCTGTATCCCGAGAACTATAAGAGTACTCTCAAAAATGTAAATCAGTATTCACCCAAGTTTAGTCTATGTTCACAATATGTTTACCTTGTTTACAAAATTCCGTTTCTTAATTAAGGAGGGAGAGGAGGTATAGACCCTCCTCTGAAGTATACTTGGCTTTTCTAACAACATTTTTCGATGATTTCGACACTTTTTTCAGTAAAATCCATTCTTTTTTAGTCGTTTTCGCAATGTTTTGCGCCCAAAAGAAAATTTGGTATCTTTTTTTAATTTTTGTAAAAGTTTTTTAAGTTGGTTACTCATTCCACTCTAAATAAAATCTTTTGACTAAGCGTCTTACCATAGACAAATCAAACTCTTCCAGATCTTTAGTCAATAATTTTATATTATGATTTTTGTCTGGCGAAGATAGTCGAGTTGTTGGATTACTTTGTATTCTATCGTGGTCCTCTTTCCTAATTCTTCTTGTAGTGATCCCCGCAATACCTGCATATATTGCAGCTCGGCCCGTGTCATTTTTTAATGGCAGTTTAAAACAGTTGTTTCGTACCTTCTCATCGCAAATTCTTATTATATAAGCAACTACCCCTCTAGCCTGACTATAAAGAACTTTTCTTTTTAAAAAGCTCATTTAAATTAATCACAAATTATCAGTTATTATTACCAATAGTTATTTGAAAATTAACTACAATTGTATTGTATATGTTTTTTTTTTATTTTGTATGAAACATTGGCGGCTGTAATTTATTTATGTTGCTTAAATGTAGCCTTCTTTATTTTACCTAAAAATTCGCCACCGTTGTTAAAAATCACTATTTTTTAGATGTGTTTAGATTTTACATTTCATCCCATCAACTGCCTCGATTTATAGTGATTTTTTTAATCATGTACCAAATGGCATAAAATTGACGTTTTATATAATTGTTTTTTTATATTGATAAAACCTATTAAGGTGGGTAAGGAATGTAATTTTCCTAATATATAAATAGTATCTAATACTTACTATATTTGCAGGATCCACTTAAACCGAATTAATAAAAGTGGTTTATTATAGATCAGTTTAATAAAACGACTTTTATTAAAGTAGTTTATAAGGGTTGAAAGAACTAAGTAGAAAACGACTTTAGATACCTTCTAAAGATTTAATATAGGAGAGTACAAGTCATTTTGCTTAATCTTTAATTGCTTTTGCTTAGTAAATTGTAAAATGTAAAAAAAAATATTTTTATTTTCTAACATTTTATAAACATATAATAAATTATAGATGTTCGACCTAACATAACTTCTTGTCGAGCTATCTCATTCTCCCAGAAACGAGTGGTATCTCTTGGTACCATCAAATAGTTTTTAAAAAGTTAAGATAGAAAAGTGAAATCCGTTTTTTCTATTTCAAGCCGTTTCTGCTCAGTAAGCATTTATAGTGACTAAAATGTTGATTTTTAATTGTCATTATCTCGAAAAATGTTAAATATTAATAGCGTATTTTACACAATGCTTAAAATTGGCCATATAATTCTAAAATCAAAAAATATATAGGATGCTTCCTTTAAAAAAAATTAAGATCGTAGCGCATCTGTAAGACACCCCATTTATTTAAAAATATTTTTGTAAGATGCATACCATTTACTTGTACAAATTTTGTTTAAAAAGTTTTTGCTTAAGTCGATAGTTAACGAGATATCATCACTAAATGGACATCCGGTATAACAGGTATTTATAATTAAGAAACACGGAAGTTTGTGTAAATAGGTATATTATTTAAACCTAATTTAATAATTATGTAGGTGTATATGATTAATAATCAGTATATAACAATCAAGCCCTGAAACGCCGCTAATGACCGCTAAAATTCCAGTAAAAAATAATAAATCGACTCGACATCAGCCCAGCAAATAAAAAAAATTACAGGCGGCCAAATAAAATTACATATTTGCGCAAGCCATCTTTATATGAAAAGTAAACTGACCGAATGCATTCAAGATATCGGGCCTTAAGAGGTTCGCAGCATTGCCAAATCCAAACAGCATTCCCAATAAACTGAATTAAGTTAAAGAAGAAATAATAAAAGAACTATAAAATATATTAGTTTTTATACTTAAGGACATATAAAACACAAAGATTAGACCTATATTTAAAAAAGAAAGATAAATTAAAAGTATGCACAATTTGGCAACAACCTTTTGGGTTTTTTGAAACAAATTTGGCATTCTTTAAATTCCTTTACCCTATCTTTCTATCGTGGTCCAACTATAGTGCTTCTCGCCTATTTTTTTATAGTGCTTCAATTTTAAATATTAAAAAAAAAATGTTTTTTTGCATAAAATATTAGGAATAATTAAGACTGCATCGACTAAACTTTTTCCAATTAAAAAATTTGTTAAGTGGACGTATTTTTACGTTCGTTCTAAAAATCTGTCCAAACTTAATTTGCTTCTCAAGAAAAGTTTCTATGTCGTTTTTCCACTTCTCTGCGCCTCGATATATTAGAAAGGCTTAATTAAAATTTTTAAATGCAGTTACAAAGTAAAATTAAACAGTTTAATAAAATTTGCTTTAGTAAAGAGCTTTGGCATAGAAGGCTAATGATGTTACCGTGTTTGCATCAAAGCTATTAGCGAAAAAGTTTTAGAAATATAGGCAGTGAATAAGTAGATTGCTCCTGGTTGTAACTAAATTTTTAATTCACTTTAAATGAATTTTACCTTTTTAAAACGTAAATTTGTTTAAAGATTTAAGTTTTTAAATGGATAAAAAAATGCAAAAAAGTGATAAATTAACTACAGTAACAAGACTTTGTTTTTGTGTGTCGTTTTCTGTAAAAGTTAAAATTATGGTAAACCTTAAACAACAGAGTGATAAAACACATTAATGTTTAAGGATAAACTAAATTAAAGCATTATGTATAGAAAATAAAAAACTTTGGAACGTACCAACTGGTTGTCAACAAATAATTAGGTTTGGGATTTTGCATTTATAATTGATTATCCAAAAAATATTTACCCTGTACAAAATATTAAAAAAAAAATAGGTTTTTCACGCTACTAAGTAATATTACATATTTTCTTCAAAAACGAGCACGCACGCACGGTAGATAGCTTAGGTGACCAATATGCAGAACTTCTTCAAATTAAATTTTATAACAAAGTATTTAATAAAATGAATGCTCGATTACTTTTATTAATATATGTATTCACCTAATATCACATCTGAGAAATAGTTTACAATAACATAATGACCATAGACCACAACTTCTTGCATTATTTTTAAACTAAAATTAAAAATTATCATAATATTTTTTCTAAACTTTAACAAATAATACAGGATGCCCACTAGAGGTATAAATAAATAACAACATTTGCTTGCTCTTACTAAAACATTGCTGTTTTAATTTAGTAAATACTAGAAAAACTGTTTATTTTTAATATTTTATTACATATTGTATATTATTAGAAAATTTTTAATGCCATTAAAATAAATGAATCAGGATTTGTTCAAAATATCATTTATTTTTTAAATTATAAATGTGTTTTATCAGTGTTGATAATGCTCATTAAAAACCTACTTAGCTAACACACCATATCTTTATTATTGGTTATGTTTTTTTAATAAACCTATCTTTTTTTTCTTCTTTCCCAATTTAACAAAGCTATAACAAAGTGTACCTCCGGCATATATACCTATAGGGGCAGCCTGGCCTCTTGGCCGTGTAATAAAGCGTTATCGTGCGAGAGAGAAAGAAGAATAGGTGTATAACATTCCTCACTTGCTTTAACGTGCTAATTAAAGAGAGAGAAAGGTTATAAACCTATTTCCTTTCTCTCTCGCACGCTTGTTTGCACCGCTTGTTAAAATATAATGCAATTAGTAATAAAACATTGAAAATAAATAGTCACTCTTATTTATTAAACTAAAATAGCAATTTGCTAGGAAAAGAAAGCACATTTTTTATTTCTTTATTTTTTGTTAATCCTACGATATTCTTTAATTTAAGTTAATGCTTATTGCCTGAAACTGTGGTCTGTTGATTTATTGTATTGGTGTCTACTTTAGGTGTGACACTAACTGAATTTATTAATTAGATCTAATGAGCATGAATTATAATACAGAACCTATTAAAAAAAAAAAACAATTTAAAGAACTTTTGCAATATTAGTCACTTAAGCTACCTATACCTGAAAAAAAAGTCATAATTTTTTTTGTTTTCATATTTAGTTTTTTCGTTTTTTTAAGGGTCATTAATTACTTTAAATGGTTTTAATACGTTTAATCAATTTAAAATATAAAATTCTAACTAAATTATTTTTTGACCAATGGTCATCATCTATGTTATGTCCTGTTTCAAGGTTTTTCCATATTTTGTTTATTTAATTCATTGGTAAACCTTAACGATGTTTCCATCACACTACTGTCTGTGTAGTTTTAACTACCAATCCATGGACAGGTAAGGATTAAACCACAAATCTGAAGGTTAAGCCTAAGTTTAAAGTTCAATACTGGTTATTTTTAACCCTTAACTGGACCTAACAAATACAAATCATTCAGCATAGTAACTGAAAAAAAAATGTTTTTAAACCTCAAAATAAAAACCGATAATGTAAGTAACATTACGTTTTAATTTTGTAGTAATTTCATAGACATAACTTAATAAGATTCTATAAGATTAATAATTTTTTTACCAATCTAATTACTTAGTGGTGGATTGGAGCATAAGTTTCTTGTTAAAAAAAAACATCCGCATCCGCAACTTTCTAATCTGGAACATAAAATATTTTTGGATACGGATGTTTAAGACTCAAGAGATATAGTATATATATATATATATATATATATATATATATATTATATATATATATATATATATATATATATATATATATATATATATATATATATATATATATAATATATATATATATATATATATATATATATATATATATATATATATATATATATATATATATATATAAACTACCCAATGATTGGCACCCTTAACTAACAATCGCTATTATACATCTCATATTATAAAATATTTTAGGAATATGTACAATTTTTTGCATCAGATATTTCAAATAACTCATATAGAACGTGGTAAGTTATGTTCATATTTATTAGAGCTTAAATTATACAAATTTATTAATAAAAACAAGTTTATTTTCAAATTTGCTAATTATTGACCTAACTCCTATTTATTGGCACCCAATTATTGGCACAAAGAATTAGAATCTTCACAAGATAGGTAAAAAATCGTATGGTATTTTATGTGACCATGTACAGCTATATCAGGTTTTTTTTATATAAAAATACAGAAAATCCAAAAATTATTTTAGACATGACTTACACACAAAAATTCTGTATATAACTTGTTTTTCTTCAGGCATTCGGTATGATATGTTCTCATACATTTTGGCACTTAATTCCAATTTTGGATAAATAGATATTTTTAGTGCAACAAAACATAAACCTTTTGAATAACAATGTTATTTTTGGCATTACGGAAGTTTCTTTTCTGGCGAATCTTGAAACAAATTCCTCACATGGGATTCTTTTTGGAGCTTAACAAATTTTCATTGAAAACATATGTCGTTATTGGGTTTGAATGAACAATGAGACTTTCAGAAATGGGCGAAGTCGGTTTGACATTTTTAGTTATCTCGTTTTGATTATTATTAAGGACTTTTATTAATTTTTCTTCGTTTTTCTTTTTCCCCTTCCCTTGTTTTGCTATCTGCAAAGAAATATTTTTATTGACATTCGGTTTATTCTTATTATTATTGTAATTTTTTTTTCAATAGTCTTTTTTGCTTGTTTTCTTCTTTTTTCTTATCTTTGTCTTCTTTAATCTTCTCTTTTTCTTCGATAATTTTTTTGTATTGGGTTGAAGTTAATACAAAAGGCATTCTCTTAGTTTGACGTTGCCCTGTTCTTTCTGGTGTTTTTGTATAAGGTAAAAATTGTTGCAAGTTAGGGCTATCCTTGGCGCTATCCAATTTCAAAAATCGATTTTCTATATTTTGGTTTACTTGTATGTTGTTTTCTGTAGGATCTATAACCATATCTCCTTTTTCTATAGCAAAATTGCACACTACACTGTTTCCAACTTCCATTTTATCTGCGTTTGCAACTATGGTTTCTTCTTTGTTTCACCGTTCATTTGATGTGTCGAGATTATTGGAGTAGAAGGTAATATTCTCATGGACTTGAATATTCTGATTACTGCTTTCACGTTCACCAATGTTACTATGATCTCTATTGTCATTTCCTATCATAAGCACGGTCATATTTTCCAACTCTTCTTGAGAGAAAAAGGAAACTTCATTTTCAATATGGGATTCAAATTGCAAATCTGCAGTCGTATTTTCTTTATCTTCAATTTTGAAAAAGTCATAAATTTTTTTTAAACAATCAAAACTTTTACAGCATGTTGAATTGGAACTGTTCAGAGAACTATTGTTTCTGAGTTACCTAATTAGTTCTGTACTAACTATTGATCTAAAATTTTCGAAGTTCAAATATGTATTCTCCAAAGACATAGCAGAAATTTTTCTCTTTTGGAATAATTGTGACACGCTGTTTTCCTAAACATTTTGAGAAGTCAATTGCATTGTAGTTCCATGGATATAAACCGCAAGCCTGAAATCCATTGACAATAGTTTGTGATTTTAACTGAAGGATGGCTTCTTTCAAAATGGCCGCGAAATGTTCTTTAGCCAGTTTACCATAAGGGTTCTTCTTCCGCCACTGGACTACGGCCTTCTGCCAATGGAGCTTCAAAGGCCGAAAGCAGGACACATAGGAAAGGCTGCAAGATTCTGGTGGAATTGGGATAGAGGCATATTAGAATAATCGATAATTCAGTGCAGCATTTACTAACTTGATATGTAGGTGACTTTTATGCCCATCCACAAAAGTATCACTGGAAATTGAATGTTTTATGATTTTAAGTGCGGGTTAAAATTGTCTTAATGTACTCGAGAAAGAGATCAGCATTCATCCAACCTTTCTCACTCAAAGCTATCCCCCAATTTTCTGGAATATTGTTGACAACACTTTTGGTAATCTTTTATTTGAAAAAACAATAAAAGGTGGTGTCGTTTCCCCAGAGGCCGAAAAGGTAAACAACACTGTTAGATTTTGTTTAGCGTCACCGCGGTCAACTTCATAGGCGTTTTTGGCTCCAATAGAGCTAAGATCCTTCAAGCTTAGGGCAAAATATGAAAACATGTTTCATCAGCATTGTATATCCTAGTCGGATCCATTAGAATAGAAAAATATTCCTTTCATGCAGGTAATTTTGAATTTCCAAAACCATCCTTTTATGTCCTTTTCTGATACATTTGCTGAGGCTGGTGTTACCCCTTCCGGAATCCGTTCTGTAATGATTGGGTGTCTTCTCATAAACAATTTGTACCACCGATCTCCTGGTAGATTGTCCTCAAATGGAGTCGATCTGTTGCATGCATCTAAAAATCCTTTTACAGAGTGCTGTAGGTCCATTTTTCTTATAGGAAAGCCTTTCCTGTGACTGTCCAAAATCCATTCTACAAGTGCGTTTCTTCATCTTTAGTTAAATGAGTATTTCTTCCTAGTTCTGGCTTTGAAAACTTTGAACTGAGGCGAAACTGAAGCGTAGCTCTTGGGATATTAAATCGAGTGGCGGCAGCCTTCTTGACATTCCAGATTTAAAGCTTCGAGAGCTCTTGAAGCTGCTCTTCGGAGTAATTCTTTTTAATATGCTTATTTTCTTCACCTTCGGCATCTGAAAACGATTTTTTCAACTAATTTTTGCAAAGCAAAGGAGTTTTGCACAATCTAAATTCTTATTAAGTGGCCAAGTTACGAAAAATAAACAAAGTAGTTATGTTATTAAACTCATTAGAATCTCCTGAAAATCTTGACTATTGTATAAAAAGTGTAGAAAACTACAATAACTTAATGTCGTGTTTCTTAAGAAATAATTACCATTTATCAAATATTAATAATTGTCATATAATATGATTCAAATTTAATGTCCTGTTAATCTGGACCTTTTTTAAATAAAAAATCACATCGCCAGATAATAATTATTAGTCTTAGGTATAACTTTGGCTTTTAAAAAATTTTTGTAACAACTTGCTTAAAAGATATTCAGATGGTGCGGGGCTTCTTGGGCGCACTCTATACGATATAATATATTTAAAAATTGGTAGTTTAGGCCTTTCAAACGGTTAGAATATAAAAATTCAATTAATAGTACTTATTTCAGTACGTAAGATTTAATTAATAAATGTGGCTAATAATTCCGGCGCTTAATATTAGGATTAAATTTAAACCGACCTACTGGCTCTAAATAAAATGCTAAGATTTGGCAACGTTAATTTACCGCCAACGTTCAAATGTTGGCATATGGGCCAACATTTGACCAATCTTGTTTCCCGGTTCAAACATTGGCACCCCAAAAATATAACCTAAAACTTAAAAGTCTTTGCATTTTTTCTAAAACATGAATAGATAACCTTCCCTTCAGCGTTTCCAAATACTACAACACCCAAACAAAGCGAAAAAAGAGACCTAAACTATCAACTAATAGAATGCTACTCTTAAGAAATTCAATATTTCTTTCCGTTTTGGGACACAGTTACACGTTCAAATATACATCCGCCATTACTAAACAAATGACATTTCCGCTCTTGCTAGTAATAGCCCAGGTTGCTGGATTGTCAAATATAATATTATTTACATATACCCTGGTTTATTTTTAAATTTGAAATAAAGCAAATGGTGCCAATCGATGGTCGGGTGTCAACATTTGGGATGTTTACCTTATATATATATATATATATATATATATATATATATATATATATATATATATATATATATATATATATATATATATATATATATATATATTTTATATATATATATATATATATATATATATATATATATATATATATATATATATATATATATATATATATATTTTTTTTTTTTTTCTAAAATAAAAATAGAGCAGTTATTTCAATTTAAATGTATTTTTCCTAACTGGACGTAGGCAGCCATGGAATTCTTAAAATCGCATTCTTTGTAGAAATTATCGTAGTATGCTATGACAGAAATTAAAGAAAAACAAAACATAACATGTCTATCCACCATGATGCTTTAGTGGAAACTAGTAAATCATAAGGCAACCCCTTATTTATGCTACTGTTTTTTAAAATGTTGTCATTTGGAGAAGTTTCATATGATAGAATGCTATATAATTTGCCAAAAAAAAAAAATGCATCGGGTTTTAGAGTGGAACCATTTTCAGAAAGAAATAAACCAAACAGAAGATATTTTTTAGTCCTTTATCGAAAGTTTCAATGAGACGAAAGTATTTTTCTTAAGCGTAGGAATAAGAAAACCTTTATAATTAATCAAGAAACAGAAATTAATGTTTGGCATATTTTAAGTTTATAGTAAAAAGTCCACAAGAGACTGTAGGTGAGAGCTTGATCTATGCTAAGGAACCATTTATAAAATTTGGAAACAAAACATAATTATGTACCCTACAAATACAGACTTACACAAACCTTGTTGCCAGGTGATTACGAAAGGCATATAAACATTTGCCAATGGTTTGTGAATACTGCTATAGGAAATCCAAACTTTTAACAATTAATTCTTTGGAGCGATAAGATAATTTTAGTTATAGAGGCATGTTTAACCGAAAAAACCAACAATATTGGAGCAGTGAAAATCTTCGCCATCATCCTTCCGATCCACAAAGACGTTTTAGCTTAAACGTATGATGCTGCCTTATTGGATCAAATATTGTTAAACCTGTGTTTAATAAAGGATCTTTAACAGGCGAACTATTGTTAAATTTATTAAAAAATGTGTTAAAGGATTTTTATATGCTGTCAATATAGCCATTATTAGCATAATGTATTTTATTAAGGTTACTTAGTTATGAGTTGTTATTAAAAAAAAACCGGGACTACTAAGTTTATAATTTACCCAAGCAATTGGAAGATTTGACAAATAATATCCCAATATGGCAAACCAGAGTTTATTAATCTAAAGGGGGTTATGACATCCGCCATATTAAAAAACTCTTGTGTGACGTCAAGAAGGGTCCATTTCGGCCATGTTGGATTTTATGTCGGACAGTGGCGTAGAACTGAGGTGGAAACGAAAAACTGCTTTTATACCGACAAACAAAATTTATATTTCAAAAATATAAATGTAATTCAATTAAGTATTGAAATTAAAAATTAAAGCGACAACACGACGATGACGTACCTTTTCAATGGTATCTACTACATTAAATATTTTAAAAAATGGGAAAAAAATTAAAATGTAGAAAATACTGATGATTGCTAATTTGTTATAATTATGAGTCTTACTCTATTTTTAAAACACGATATTGAATATTAACACCTTTTTTCTTTAATAATACACACCTATATTACGACGTTTATAAAATTTTATGAGCAAGTAAAGAAGTTTGGGGACTTTAATTATTTTTTTATCTTGGAACAGCCGCGAAGGCTGAGGCCTAGTATGAACGCCCCGTAGGTGGCTGAATTGTGGTAAGAGGGAGTTTATTCACAAGACTTAAATTCTGCAGGTAGCAGGTTCATAGTCTTGAACTTTAGGATGAAGGAAAAGCGGGAAGTTCGGGGCCCTCTAGCTGAACTGTTAAAGATGCATAAAAGTTGCACTACGTGTTGCTCTGTTGGGAGCTGTCAGAAAAGGAATTATACTGGCCAACTTGTCTAAGCAGAAGCCATGAAAATACCTATAGAAGAAAGACGGAAGGAAGCTTTCTGTAAGTGCAGGATCGAAATGCGCTTTTAAGCTTATCTTGAAGATCTTTGTAAGATTACAAAATATCAATTCCAAATCAGATACTGGAAGCCATAGAAAAATTAACTTTTTTAGGAATTTATGACGGTGTTTTTGTATTACTTCATAAATATATAAACTTATCTATTAATCCTTAATTTATTTTATTTTAAAAACTAATTATGTTACTTTTAAAAACTAGTTATTTATTTACTTACGGACCATACAGCATCTTGATATTGCTGAATAATAGCAAAATTTTCCACTTTGGCAATAAAATGAATTATTTTATGTAAAAAATGTGAACATAGGTTTATTGCTAAAAAACTAAACTTTATTTGTTTCACAACTACAACACTACAATACATTTACAATTGCAGCAATTAAATAAAATACAACTGAAATTTTTACATTTTGAAATAGATATGGAAGAAAAGAACACAGTACTTAGTGGTATTATTTAATAATATTTTGTGGTATACTACATTTCATATTTTAAAACATACAAATCATTTAAGCATTAAAATCCTACTTAATACAAACTCAAAAATAGCTTGTTGGCAGCCCTTGCAAGATAAAACAAAGAATTAGATCTCATGTTCTTATTTGGTACTCGAAAGTTTAACTTACTTACAAGTTCTTCGCAGTCCACTTCATACTACACAATTTAAACAAAAACTTCTTCAGTGCAAGGTAGGTTTACATCAGTTAATTTTAAACTTGTAAAAGGCAAATCTAAAAAATATAAATTATATTTTAAAACATGTCTTTTTCAACATAATATACCAAGTAATTGATAGATAAGTATCCAAAAAAAATTAAATACAATTAAAGAATGTAACTAACCGCACACTTAATAAATGTACAAAATAATGGGAAAAAAATTAAATACACATTCTGAAGGTACATTAATGCATATACCTAAAGTTGATCAGTTCTAGGTATACAAGTCAATATTGAATATTTACTTTCTTGGCAACAAATAACTATAATTAAAATCACACAAAAATTTCAATTTACTTACACTAACTGTGTAACTCATTCAGAGTTGAAGAGTCACTGGTGGACTAAAAACAGTGTTTGTGTTATCGAGGAGTAATAATGCAAACTAAATGGAACTGCTACAATAAAAAAATATTTGTTAGTAATAGCAGCATTAGGATATATCATATTTTCACCTTACCTTCTTTTATTAATCGCCTTTTCCTTTTGATCAGGATCTACTATAATGACCGCTTTTGCAATTTTCTGGAAGACATATAAAAATCGTCTTTTTAACATGCTCCGAGCAAATAACAGAATCCTTATGGGAAACATAACTTTTTAGTCTATTGCACTAAGGACTAATTAAAACAACACGACTAAACACTACCAAAAACAATATAGTAAAAACAGTCAAAACCAATAAAATATCAACTTTGTACACAAATATTTTCAACTGTAAAAATAACCCCATATAAAAACTTCGACTTGTGACGACTCTGTCCACAGCTGAGAATGCTAGTAACTTTAGTGTTACCCGACAGGGCCGCCAACATAAGCGACCCTTTTCACACCTTCACGTCTTGGACTTTTGCTATCACCATTCTCGACGATGTCATAACCCCTTTAGATTAATAGACTCTGTGGCAGACTTTATTTAAATTTGGTTTCTGTCATAGCGTACTACAATAATTTGTACAAAGAATGCGATTTTAAGAATTCCATGGCTACCTGCGCCCAGTTAGGAAAAATACATTTAAATTGAAATAACTTCGCTATTTCTCATTTTAGGAAAAAATGGTAAAAACGTATTGTATAGAAAATTACATTCTCTACCAAATGAGCGTAAGAAACTAGGGTGTTCTTAAAAAAGTATATTTTGTGAATAACTCGTATATCTGAGGTTTATTTGTTTATTACTACATATCGGGTGTTTCAAAAACTATGGACTCGAATTAGATGGTTAAATTGGGGCATTATGTGACCAACCATATACCAATTTAGAAAGTTGAAAATTCGAGTAATTCGGAGATATCCGGAAAAAAACGAAATTTTGGAAAATCATTTATTTTTCTGGGTTTCTTTTTCAACGAATTCAAAATAAATAATACATTTGCATTGTCACTTTCCGCTCTATCGAATGGCCTTCATAGTTTTGCAACTCGACGTTTCTTTTTCCGTAACCATCATCAACTTTTTTTCTTATGGACCATATGAATTCCACAAATTTGAATGGTCCTTTTTATCCATTTTCAACGATGTATCATGTTACCCTTGTTGCGGAAAATCGAAAAATCTAGATATTTTTATAACGTAGTTAGTTAAGTGATTTCTCAAATCGGTGACGTGTAAATGACATTCTGTGTTTACTGATCAGTTGTGATATCATTAAAAATGGAATTCACAATGAAGAAAAACGAAATGGTAAAACTTTATTACAAGAATGATAGGAACAGTGTGAAAACATCGATGTCTTAACTCGTATCGAGAGACGACAACCTCTCGAACTTTATTCAAATTATTGGATAGAAACTTCGCTGAGTATGGTTCGTTTGAAAGCCTCTAGACAACAAATGACAACCGAATGGTTTAAATAACAGAAAATTACTAAAAACTAGAACTAAAAAATTATAACAAATGTTCAAGATGCTGCCCGTCATTTTCTAAACAAATCGCCACTCTTCTCTGTGTGTTATTAACTGCGCGATTTATTTCTCTCCTTCTTAATCTTCCAAACTACCTAACGATGTTCGTTGAAGTTCCTCGATATTTTGGTATTCGCCTTGCCCATAAATTCGGTTTTTCAACGTATGGCTTAGCTTTGGCCATCTTACCGGCCATAATATTCCCAATCCACCTGTCGACCAAACCTTTCGGAAAGATAATCAGATACTTGTCTTGTGTTGTGAGGTGGGCACCATCATGTTGAACACATACTGTTGTAGTTTGCTTAATGGTAAATCGTCCAAATAGTTTTCAAAAGTTGACGTCAAAAACTGATAATACATTTCAAGAGTTCAAATTTCGCTTGAAAAAATGAGGTTCAAAATTCTATTTTTATAAATCTGCCGTATTAAGACTGAATCACTTGGGGTCGTAATTCTCGAAACTGTCGGGGATTGTTTATGCTCAAATGTGTTCATTGTTTCATTAAATATTCCACTTGGTGAAAGTGCCTTATCTGTCAAATAACATTTTTTTAAAAACTGGAAAATCGGGTCGCCTTTGTAATAAAAAACCCGTTCAATCAGCCGGGGGGGCAGTTTTTTCGATATTTGGGTTTTGTAGCATTGAAACCACTTTTCCCCCATCTCTCCCCCAACAGACGTGTGCGAAGAAACATCCCAAAACAGGTTATTCCCGGCGGGGTTTGGGTTTACCGGTTCGTATTTATTTCAAAATATGTATTAGTTTTTCATAAACGGTTTAATATTTTTTTTTTCAGTTGATCCAAAGTAACTCAATTCCTTTTGAACTAAGTCGGAAAGTCGACCCTGCCGGTATGTAATTTTAAAATTCCTGGTTTGTCAACATTTTCCGAATTTAAATCGATTAGGTACTTTGCGTCCCCAAAAAGAATGTTAACATTAATTTTACCTTTATTTACATTTTTCTTTATTTTATATTTTATATTTTTTTTTTTTTAAATAAAAAAAGGGTTTTTTCCAAAAAGTTTGAAAAACATGTTTTCGTTAAGGGTTAAAATATTTCCATGGTTTTAAGTTCCAATTTTTTTAAAATTTTTCCAAAAATTGTTTTTCCCTTAAATTGGTAATTCAAATTTTTTTAAAAATTTTAAAAATTACGCAGTTCTTTTTTTAAACCCCCTTTGGGAATATTGAAAACCCCAAAAATTCAAAAGGTTTAAAATTTCTATTAGTTTAGAAGGATTTTATCGGGCATTCTATATAAGTGTTTTAAAATTACAAAAGCGTATTGTTGAAATTCAAATAATAAATCACCTGACACTTGATAAGTTAGCTTCCCAGGGCAAGATAAATTTAAGCGATAAATTAACGCTACTTATCGACAAAAAAAAATTTAAAAATCTTTTAAAAAAATTTTTGGAAAGGGTTGCAAGATGGCTAAAACCCAAAAATTTCCCAGTTAATGATATATTGATAGTATTATTTATTTGGAAAATATGTTATTTTTTTCTTTGACGGGAGACTAAATCTGTATGAAATTTACAGGGTTGGTAAACGAAAAGAGCGGAAGTCTTTTGGGCTTTTTTTATCTGATTTGAGAAAAACGCTGGGACCCGTATACCTTTTTGCAACCACTTGACCGGGGCGCCCCCAACCCCGAAATCTTAAAGGGAAAAGGGGGGGGTTAAGTTTGTCCCTTTTTTAAAAGGGTTTTTTCGACTCTCTTTATGTACATTATTAAGCCGTTTTGAATTAGGGGTTTTTTGGAAATACAAGTGCCCGGAAGATAAGCAAAATTTTCGTTTTGGTGCCTATTTAAACAAAGATCGGAATGTACTTTTATTTTAAAGAAAACTTTTTTATAATGATCTCCCCGGGACTTACCCATGGTGCTTAAAATGTAATAGGAAAAGAGGTAAAGTAAAACCCTTCTTTTTTAAGGTCTCTTATCCTCACGGACGTACTAAAGTTCATTTGGTACGGGTTTTCGTTTGGGGTGGCCCTATTGAATTTAAATTTTGGGTTTTAATTTACAAAAGTAAAAACTATAATTTACTGATGCTACTACACTAAAACAAGCCTATTAATTTAAAATTGGCTTCTGTACAGTAAAAAAGAATCTTTCTTGCACATTTTGGAACATTTCAGGAGAAATTTGATTACATTAGAAAATGACAAAAATGTGACCCCACAAAAAAATCTAGTGGTAAAAGGTCTGGCGATTGAGAAGGCCATTTAATGGCACCTTTTTGTCCAATCCAGCGATGGGGGAATTGAGCGTCTAAATAATCCCGAACAGCTCTTTTATAATGAGCAGGTGCTTCGTCTTGCTGAAATATTATTTGGTCTTCTAAGTATTGTCACTTATTTTTAATAATATTGGTTATTACTGGATCAAAAACATCCTCTAATAATTGTAGACGCGTTTGTCCATTAAGAGTTTCGGGTATAAAAAGGCTCCTATTATATGATCTTTAAGAATACCAGCCCAAACATTCAATTTCTGTAGATTCTGGGTATGTATCTGGTGATATATCCTAGGATTCTCATTAGACCAATAACGACCATTATGCCGGTTTACAGTGCCAATTACAAAAAAAAATGCATTTATCGGAGAAACAGATATTTAATAGAAAAATTGCATTATTTTCTGCTCTTCCGCTGATTATTTCAGAGAACTGTAGTCGTCAATCAAAATCATCTTGATTTATTTCTTAAACCAGTTTAATTTTATGAGGGTATGAATGTTGGGTTTTTAAAATGCCCCAAATCTTCCTCCCCATTAATTCCAGAAACTTGCTACTTTCAGTACTAAGAGTGGGATCTACTATTAGATGTCCTTAAACAGCTACCTTGTAGCTTTTTTTTGGTTTCTTTTTTTTATTAGCTACAGATTCTGTCTTAAAATTTTGTCATTAATTCAAGAACATACTTGTGGTAAACATTTATGCTGTGCTTAGCATTCTGGTTATTTCAAAAAAACTTAATTTTCTATTCTTCTTGTGTGGTATCAACCATTTTTATTTTAATAACACTAAACACTAAGCAAAATAACTACAAAATAAACAGGTGCCCGGAAAGTAATTTTAATTTGTAGTAGAAGAAAAATCAGAGTATTTATACCACATTGCCGGAAAGATCCATCATCTGACAATAAGATAAGAAATACATTTTTCTCCATAATAAATAATTTGTTTTAAATATTTTTTTACATATAATATGGGCAATAGTAAATCAATAATGAAAATAATTTATCCATTATAATGTAGGTATGTCCTTAAAAAAAAAAGACCTTTAAAACAGGGTACGGGCCCCCCTTTCCTTCTTTATTTTACGGGTGTAACCCCCTGGACAAAAATTTTTTTCTTTAAAATAAAAGTACGGGTGATCGCTGTTGTTTAAAAATCTTTTTAAGCACCAAAAAATAAATTATTTTGCTTATCTTCAAA